>OX243816.1:648539-775160 GCA_945859605.1 Lumbricus rubellus | reverse complement strand
AGTGGTGCCTGATATCCGAGAATATTCGGAACAATAGCCTACACATTTCAACAAAATAGCGCTTCAGCTCACTGAGTTCGTGAATCTGTTGATCTGTTGACTAAAAAAACTCGGAATTCATTCATCTTAATCTTTGGCCGCAAAACGGCCGCCCGCTTAAATCCCACTGATAATAAGAGTTGGAGATTGATGGAGGAGAAGGTGCAGGCTACAAGACAAGGATAAGAGACATTGAAGAACTCCGTAAGCGAATTGTTAACGCCTCGGAGGTTTTGATAAGCTGGTTATCGATGCTGCTGTTGGGTATTAGCGCGACCCTTTTGACGCTTATGTTGAAGCCAAAGGTGTACTCTTTGACCACAAATTGCAGTCTGACATAATTCAGATATAAAAATAAAATTAAACTTACATTTATTATTGATAAATTACATGATAAAATATTGAAATTGTGGATGATTTTGCGCATTTATCTCTTAAATTTGACTTTTTGTGCAAATGACGTCATTATGACGTCATTATTTGGACTGGAACTTTTATATTTTCACAATTGTTAGAGAAATATGTCAGGATTAAAATGGTGTTTGAATTGTGAAAATCGATGAATATTTACTATTTATTTTCATATTTACAAAACTGGTTTTTTTTCCGGACACAGTGTATAAGCGGAACTTTTTGTTCCACGCTCACGGACTACAATCAGGCAGCGCCGTGCTTTCTCCGTGGCTGGCCCTGCTACCTGGATTAAGCTCCCTGCTATCCTTCGTCAAATAAGCTTACCTATTGGCATAGGCGTGCGAGGTGGGGTCCAGAGGGGCAAATGCCCCCCCCCCCCATTTCGGTCAAGTCTGGTTTTGGGGGGGGGGGGGGCAAACACAGCCACGGACGACTAAAAAAAGGTCATCAACTTTTTTGCTGGATATATTTGTCGGGAGGAAGTTCAATCTTTGCCCCCCCCCCAACGCTGAAATATCCCGTGCGCTTATGCCTATTGGCCTTTCTACTTCATTTCTTTCTTTTCTCAAGACTGTCTTATTTGACCGGGATTGGACTGGGAGCGCTCCAGAGTAGAACCTTGAAGGAGCGCTATATCAAATTCTCAGTAAATAAATAATAGGCACTTTAAGACCGATGTGCTGGACAGGATCGAATGGCGCATGCTTTGTCGGACTGGAGTGGAGGATTTTTGAACAGCGGAGGATGGAGGATGCGATGGAGAAGCGACGTGCCGGTATGTGCGCAAGGCTGGAGCAGTTAGCCTACCCCTGCAACAAATGGCGGGTGGACAGTTCATGTGTGACATAATTATGTGGCCGTGTGTTCGCATCACGGATTGGTCTGTTCTTGCACAGACGATGACGAGATGCGTCGAATCGACGACTCATTCCATGAAAGTAATATTATTATGGATACCTATGCGATAGAAGAAGAAGGCGGCACAACATGACATTGTGATGAAAGCTTATTCATTCTTTTCTATAGTACGTACCAATCCATAATGGTTGTTACGGTTGAGAAGAACGTCCTCTGACGGCTGCAGTCGAATTCATTCTGAAGAAGTCGACCAAATCCATTGTGATACACACTTGAATGTCTCTGTGTAAAATAAGAAACAGAACGACACCATTATTTATCATGCGCATTTTTTATAGATGATATCATACTCTACGAGTGCAAGGCTTTTTATTAGCATAATTTTCAGATTTAAAGACTGGGTGGATTGAAAGCCCACCAATCTATCCAGGTCATGTTCTTTGTCGCTCCTAACATCAATTTTATGTATCAAAGTTCAAATTTAAACATCGTATTACAATTAGAATAATTATATTACTAGTATTTGAAATAGTTTTTTTATTAGAACTGTACTATTTAATAATATAGGAATAATATTATAGTATTGCAAAAAAATTAAAATATATTATCATTGTTGCATACATACATACTTGCATACATACATACATACATACATACATACATACATACATACATACATACATACATACATACATACATACATACATACATACATACATACATACATACATACATACATACATACATACATACACACACACACACACACACATACATAAATACATACATACATACATACATACATACATACATACATACATACATACATACATACATACATACATACATACATACATACATACATACATACATACATACATACATACATACATACATACATACATACATACATACATACATACATACATACATACATACATACATACATACATACATACATACATACATACATACATACATACATACATACATACATACATACATACAGTATATGTATGTCAATGTTGTCATACGTACATTAAAACAAACGTGATGAAAGTCAAACAATGAGCTGTAATAATAAAATTATTTTAAGTAGTTCGTTGCACGTCCAACTGACGCATAGAAGTCACAAAAGTGAAGCCATCGAATCATTGGTCACGAGAGATAGAGAGTCATAACAAGTTAACAACAAACGTGGTCCATTTTCATCTCTGTTGCACACGACCCCACGTTTTCCCTTTCCCCAAGAATGAGTCACGAGGGTAAAATAGGACGAAAGCACGACTATTAATAGAACTGATAGAAGTGGACACGTCGCGATGAATCGGCGAAACTTATGAAGGTCAGTTGCAGGGTAGGAAAGTGATATAGGCCTAGCATTAAGAAAGTGGTAAGAAAGTGGTATGAAAGTGGTAAGAAAATGGTAAGAAAGTTGTAAGAAAATGGTAAGTAAATGGTAAGAAAGTGATAAAAAGTGGTAAAAAAAGTGGTAAGCAAGTGGTAAGAAAATGGTAAGAAAATGGTAAGAAAGTGCTAAGAAAGTGGTAAGAAAGTGGTAAGAAAATGGTAAGAAAGTGGTAAGAAAGTGGTAATAAAATGGTAAGAAAGTGGTAAGAAAGTGGTAAAAAAGTGGTAAGAAAGTGGCAAGAAAGTGGCATGAAAGTGGCAAGAAAGTGGTTAAAAAATGGTAAGAAGTGGTAAGAAAGTGGTAATAAAGTGGCATGAAAGTGGCAAGAAAGGATCGATTCCATGCAGCCAAACAACAAGAGGTAGCTATAATATATAATATTATATATCTATATGTCACCGCCTCTTCCTCTGCGTTGACCTCCCAGTCTCCTCGGTAGCTTTACTGGTAATGTTCTTCAGCCTAAGACCTATCCCTAAGGACTTAACTGACTTGAATCTACGGTCTAGTTAAAGTTCTACAGGAATTCCTTATTCTACTTCAACGACAACGACGATAGGTTTCCAAAGTATATTATAATCAAATCCAACGTAAAGATGAAACAGCAGCAACAACACGATAATGTCTATCCTTGCATTATCATAGCAACAACGACTCTTCTCTACTACAACTAAACAGCAACTACTACTACACTTATCACAGCCTATAAACTCGTCACTCATTCCTCAGACGCTCATTCTTTCTCTCAATCCGCCGTCTTCCAGACAGTCGTCCAGACAGTCGTCTCAAATCGCGCGCCTAAAACGCAGCTGTGCACTTTGGCCTGTTTCGTCGCTGTTGTGCAAACAATCAACTGGCCGCTGTACTAGGCCTACATTAAATACGCTTACATTACCTCTTTCCTTTCTTTTAAAGAGAGCTAATTATCTTTAAAAATTAGCGAACGTACATTAATGAATATAATACACACAATTCTTACACTAAGGCATCATAAAATATACACTACAATCTAGATAAACAGTCAGCCACTACATTCAACTTTCCTTTCTTGTAGTTCAACAGAATGTCCAAATTTTGTAATGATAATAACCATCTGACTAACTTAGCAGATTCATTGATTCAGTCAAATAAACTAAAGGATTGTGATCTGTAAACACCTTAATCGTAGATATTATTATTGGCTCTTTCAATTTGTTTAAAGCCCATATGATTGCATAGGCTTCTTTCTCAATAGTCGCCCATCTCCTCTGTGTATCTGTCAGTTTCTGACTGATAAATGAAACGGGACGTTCTATCCCTTCACTGCAGTCCACCTGTGACAATACATCTCCCACAGCAAAATCTCTGTTAACACAATACAAATTAAATGGTTTACCAACCTCAAACATATATAAAATCACATTATGCAATCAGATCTGTTTCAGAAACAATTCTAAATGTCTTAAAAGAATGTCCATTCAAATGATTGCGAAAATTATCCAAGTCCTTTCATACGGTTAATTGCATACAGTATTTGATTAGACATGTTATCATCCACTCGAAGTAATGTCTGTTTCGTCTCTGAATAATCGTCTTTCAGCGGTATTTCTACCACTGATCCGAATTCGTCGTCCTCTTCCTCGATAAGACCACACGATAATGCTCTTGTGATGAACTTTCTCATTTGGATGGCATGTACGATTCGTTGACCATGTTCCTTCATGTCCACGTGATATGAATCTTTGGATCCTCTTTGTAGAACAATATATGGACCGTGCCATTGTGAGATCCAGTAGTTAGTTGACGTTGTATGTCGTACTTCGACGATTTCTCCAAGTTCGAATTCTTTATATTTTGCTTTCTTGTTGTATTGGCTGGCACATTGTTCTTGCTTCTCCAACTGTCTTTCATCATTCGTATCCTCCTTAAACAATTCCCTCATGTTCTCACAAATTTCCATATCGCTCTCCGAATCTTCACTATCATTTCGTTCACATGCAGCCATCTCTTCTTCATTTTCATTATTCTCGGATGTTAGTCCTTCTTTTGCTTTTTCATCTTCGCTTTCAGTGTCCTCGTCTAGCAAACTTTCATTCAGTCGTTCCTTTTCTTCATCTTCTACTTCTGTTCTCCGACTCTGTACTCTTGTCGTCACGTGCGCTTGTAATTCTCCTTGCAATACACTGACTGGTGAAAGCCCTCTCAGTTCTGCAATTATCTCGGGATGTAGCAAGAACTTTTCTTTGTTTTCTTTACACAGTTCTGCTGGAATGCTGGCACACACCAACGTTAAATATGGCGCAATATTTACTTTCTTGTCCTTCATATCTTCTCCTACCGTCTGACAATTCATTCTCACCTCAATCTCCACTAATTTAGCTGGAATAGGCTCTCCAGCCACACACTGCAAATGTACTCTGCCAATTTCTTCTACTATCGCTCCTTTCAGTAGTTCTTCATTGATCACGGGTATCTCTGTCCCAGAATCAACCAATGCTTGAATTTGTACAGGACGACCACTGTTATCCTTCCCACGTACTTCTACTGTCACATGCTGCAATACAATCTTCTTCAAAAGTGAACAATCGTCTTTACTTTGTATTATAAACCGTGGTGTACACTTCATCACTGACTTCACTTCTGTTTCTCGGTTTTGTTGTTCTTCCCAACCAGGAGGTGCATTTATAACTTGGATCTGGTTTACTCTCAGATTCTCTGCACTCCTACTAAAGCTTTTTCTCAGATTTGCCGCTCCTGGTGCTTGGCAATGTTTTATCAAATGCCGATCTGACTGACAGTTGTGGCAACGTTTCTTTACAAAACCTCTTTGCTCATTGTTCTCCCACTTGCGGTTCGGAGAGTACGATGCATTGCCTTCCTTTGGGTTGCCCAATGGTGGAGTTCGATTGTAGGCTTCTCTGTCCCATGTTGACTGTTGTTTATCTTGCGACCACTGCTTTCCAGAATAATCATCTTTCTTGCCATCACTACCTTTGGCTTGGCTTCCAGTTTCTTTGTTATTGCTGTCCCACTTGGTTTGCTTTGGACTATTGTCCCATGACTCATATTTCGGCTTTTCTTGAAACATTACACCAATTCGATTGTTTACATGTATGTCTGCGAGGTCTGCAACGTTACTGGCTTCTAAACATTCTGTACCCTCTTTCGCTAAGACAAACTGTAGTGGACCTGGTGGTAAACATTCTTTCAGCTTATCCGCCACTAACAAATCAAACAGCTTCTCGTAGTCTTTGCCCACTCTTCTACTTCGGACATAATAATTCAGTAGATTCTTCAGCCTAGCCGTGAACATCGTATACGTTTCTTCGGCTGTCTTCTTGGCATCTGCAAACCTTGACCTGTACTCACGAGCTGTTAACTTGAATTCCTTCAACAAATGCTCTTTCACTGCATCGTATTTATCTAAATTCTCAAATGACAATCGATTCAATACCGTTCGCGCTCTCGGGGTCATCAATGGCAACAACAATTTCACCCAGTACTGCTTTTCCACAGCGAAGCTATTGAATGCATTTTCAACTGTTTCAAAATATAATGGCACTTCCATCATATCATACGGCATCTTCGGTAACACATGCTTCATTGCGTCACCTATCTTCTTAATCTTGGACACCATTGTCTCACTTTCTCTGAGCCTAATCTGTTCTGACACTTCTCGGCTCTTACGATCATCTTCGTCTCTCTTCTTCAGTCGATCTTGATCTTCGATTCTCCGCAGTTCTTCTTGTTCAATCTTCTGCTGCAACAGTTCTAACTGCTTTCTGCGTTCTTCTTTTTCAATGGCCATTTCTTTAAGTTGAGCCTCCTTGATAGCAAGTTTCTTTTGTTCTAACTGCATCTGCTCTTCTCTTTCTCTTTCTGCTTTTTCCAAATTGTCTTTTCCGGCTTGAAATTCTTCCTGACGAATTTCTTCTGCTCTCTCCAGTTCTTGTAAACGCATCTTTTCTTTTTCTTCCTCGCGAGCCTTTTTGTCCTCAATCTGCTGCTTTCGTATTTCTTCATCGCTTTTTCTTGCTTTTTCGTACTCTATCATTAACTCCATTCTTCGTCGTTCTGCTTCGTCACGATCTATTTTCATTTGTTCTAACTGAAGCTGGAACTGCTGCTTCTGCATATCTATCTCTTGCTGTCTCATCCTTTCTGCTTTTTCTATCTCTTGTTGTCGCAATTCTTTCTCTTCCTGTCTGCGCTGCTCTTCTTTCTCTTTCTTTTCTTGTTTACGCTCTTTCTCCTCTTGTTTACGCTCTTTCTCCTCTTGTCTGCGCTGCTCTTCTTTCTGCTTCTCTTCTTGTCTACGTTGTTCTTCTTTCTCTGCTCGTTGCTCCTCTCTCATCATCATGAATTGCAGCAACACCTCCATAGACATCGGTGCCTGTGGCTTCTCAACCGGCTTCTCTACAGTACCGCCAACAGCACCTTCTTCTTCAGCTTCTTTCTTGACCCAAAGATCAGCCAAAGTTCTCATCAAATTCTCCCTCGACATCTGTCCGACTTCTTCTGCGTCTAAACCTGCTTCAATTAGTAACTTTATTATTCTTTCAGAAGCCATCTTCTTGATCGCTGCTTGTTTTTGCTCTGTAAGTTGCTCCATCTTACTTCTTTACTTCACTGTTGCTATTGCTTCTTTTATAGACAAGCAAGTTTTTCCTACCTTTCCGTCCGTTGAATTGTCGTTTCACACTGTCGTACAATGCACCAGTTGCTTCTCCGAATAATTTCACAGCGTCCGTAGATGAGAAATTTCCGTGGCTTCGATAAGAAATTTCCGTGGCTTCGATGAGAAATTTCCGTGGCTTCGATGAGAAAAACACAACGTCCGTAGATAAGAATATGATATCAACCATGTGAATATCAATTCGTTCCGTGAATAATTCCGTAGATAAGTCTCACCAATCCACGTAAATTCGTGCCCAAACTTTCGCAAATTCGTATCCTCAAACCAGCGTTCGAAAATTTGTAAGTTCGTATCCCACCGTGCTGCACCAAATGTCACCGCCTCTTCCTCTGCGTTGACCTCCCAGTCTCCTCGGTAGCTTTACTGGTAATGTTCTTCAGCCTAAGACCTATCCCTAAGGACTTAACTGACTTGAATCTACGGTCTAGTTAAAGTTCTACAGGAATTCCTTATTCTACTTCAACGACAACGACGATAGGTTTCCAAAGTATATTATAATCAAATCCAACGTAAAGATGAAACAGCAGCAACAACACGATAATGTCTATCCTTGCATTATCATAGCAACAACGACTCTTCTCTACTACAACTAAACAGCAACTACTACTACACTTATCACAGCCTATAAACTCGTCACTCATTCCTCAGACGCTCATTCTTTCTCTCAATCCGCCGTCTTCCAGACAGTCGTCCAGACAGTCGTCTCAAATCGCGCGCCTAAAACGCAGCTGTGCACTTTGGCCTGTTTCGTCGCTGTTGTGCAAACAATCAACTGGCCGCTGTACTAGGCCTACATTAAATACGCTTACACTATATATATAAAAATGAAACTTTGCGATCCTGCGGTCACGATCACGCCGAAAGTGACGCACCAATTGTTTTGAAAATTTACCAAAACCTTCCATTCCGATACCGCAAGGTCACAACATTTCTTTCCCCGAAAAAAAACCCAATCGTTTCCACAAAAAGTGAACTTTGCAATCCGTTCGCCCGCCATTTGCAAATTGAACGAAACAGCAGGGCTGCCAGATTTCAGACACAGCAGACGAAACATCAATGAGCTCGCGTACTGTGACGTCATAAGCGAGTCGCAAATTAATTTTCGAAAGCGGCGGGGGACGTCTTTTCTGCCACAGCAAAGCGTGGCTGGGAACAGCTAGTATATATATATAATTATTGTTATAATTATATATATATATATAGTTATAGTTATATAATTATATATAATTATAGTTTAGAATTTATTGTAATTTTTGCTGATGGTCAAAAGAGCGACCAACAAGCAGTTTATGACGTAGGAACAATCTTATTCGTCTGCGCTTAGTCAAGATAGAATCGGCGGACAGGTTAATGGTTCTAGATCGGTTCCAGCTGGGCTGGTCATGAATCAAGATGTTCAGACATACAGACAGACACATACAGACAGACAGACAGACAGACACATACAGACAGACAGGCACATACAGACAGACACATACAGACAGACAGACAGACAGACGGACGGACGGACGGACGGACAGACAGACAGATTAAGGCTATGTATACAAGTATGGTGGATTGTGTTTGTTCTTTGTTCCAATTATCATTGTCTGGATTTTAAGTCAAGAGAACAATGATTATATGCAGGCTATGCATATTCATGAGTCTACCTGCAATTTTACGTATTGTGTGGAGGGGTCAAGGAAGTGCAACCTCGGTGCAATGACTCACTGAGGCAATCGACTGCATGGCAATATGCCTTTGTCTTGAAATCGCTGTCTGCACGTATTTTCTGCTGGCGAGAGACCAGCAGCAGTTTAGTCATCTCATCACCAATCTTTCTCCATCTAACAGTGCGATCGAGAAAATGCATCAAAAGACCGAGAGAAAGAAGAGGGAAGAGTAATAGGCGTCTACTATGCCAGAGAGATTATAAGCGGAGCGAACTGATGCGGAAATCCATTCCATATTCACAGGCCCGGATTAAGCATTCGGGGGGCCCGCAGCCATATTCTCAGGGGGGCCCCTAATCGACCCTTAGGCAATAGGCCTACCTTCTGAGACCACACACTACCGACAAATAGAAAATCAGCTAACCAAGTAGCAACGTAACTTTCCATTTGGTAAGATGGTATCCACGGGCTATTGTGGAAAGCTTGACCTATCTTGGCGATGAAAGGACGGAATCCTGGCAAGTACAAAGTTGATCTGTTTTACGCCAGCTGTATAGTACAAAGACTTTTAGCGGCGCCCTCCTCCCTTCTTCCAGGCTTGGGACTGGCACTGGCAGGCACTATGCAGCTGGTGTGCAAAGCCTGGACTCCCAGTGGCGGAGGTACTGTCGCCCTTGCGTTCTTTTTCCTCGCCTAACGGCGTACGCATCGGACTTTACGTCGTCGAGTGAACCTCTTGTGTCGGTGCTCGAACGACGCTTCGAGGGTCGTTGCCCTTGCGCACTTGGTCACCGACTCCGGTCTCCGTAGATGTTGAAGTCGGCTGCAGCTCCCCCGCCACGACAAGGCGTACGCATCGGACATCTACACCGTCGGGTGGCATCTATGGTTCGATGGCCCGAACGGCGCTCCGGGGGAGTGGCAAGTACAGGTTACTTCGTGGGCTTAAATCCCAATTAAGAGCGGGTGCCAGTTGAGCCCAGTAATTGCTTCTATATACCGACCAGTCAATCTGGAGAGTGGGAGAGGGGAAAGGCCGGCTTTGAGGGGAAGGAGATGACTCAGGCCAGATACGAAAGCAGTGGTGGGGAAAGGGGCACATCTCCAGCCTGCAGTATTACCCTATGTGAACTTTGACCGCCAATTTACGGTCGGCTGGCTGGCCTGGGTGACTGGGTCACCTGCTAAGGAAGAGTCCGTCCATCTGTCTGTGTGTGTGCATGCCTGACTCTCTTACTGCTTGTCTGGCCTTGTGGCTGTGTGCTGTGTGGCCATCTGACTGTCTGTCTGTCTATCGATCCATCCGTCCGTCTGTCCGTCTGTGCGTCCATATGTCTGTGTGCCTGCCTGCCTGACTCTCTTACTGCCTGTCTGGCCGTGTGACTGATTGTCTAAGTAAAAGCTTGTATGTCTGCTTATCGATCCGTCCGTGCGTCCGTCCCTCTATGTAACTGACTCTCTCTGTTTGCCTGTCTAACCATCCATCCATCCATCCATCCATCCACCCATCCGTCCGTCCGTCGGTCCGTCCCCTATTGCAACAAAGTGACCTATGTAGCCTATTTAGTGTACTTTGTTGACAAATATGCTCTTAAAACAATCGCCGAAAGTTCTTACAATTTTTGTTAGTATCATTGTATCTATGGCAAGGTACCCACAATTATACTTCGTGATTCATGCCTGCTAATAGCCTATAATACCTATATGGTGCACGCTGTTTGTTACTTCTTCCTCCTTTCTCATCCACTGCCCTTTTCTCAAATGATGCATTCCTAGCTTAGCTTTTAGCCCATGGCAGCGGTTTTGCTAAGACTCAGCCGTTTGTAGGTCAGAGGTCACTGCACCTGTACAAATTAAACACACGGGGACCACTATGTTTGAATGTAAATAAGCAAGTGTGCATATAATACAATACGTAGGCCCTATGTTTATATCTAACATGCGTGAAAGTCATTGACATCCGTCCGTCCGTCCGTCCGTTTATTCATTTATTCACCCACCCATCAAACAATCCATCCACAAGACCACCCACCAATCCATTTCTCCGTCCGCTCATTTATTCCTTCATTCATCCACCCACCCACTCACCAATCCATCCATCCACCAGCCCACACACCCACCCATTCGTCCGTCAATTCATTCATTCATTCATTCATCTACCCACCCACCCACACACCAATTCAATCCACCAGCTCACCCACTCATCCACCAATCCGTCTGTCCCTTCGTTCATTCATTCCTTCATTCATTCACCCACCCGTTTCCTGTAAGTCCAATAAAGCCTTACTTATTTTTCCTAAACTTAGGCCTGTAATCTCTGATGGCGACGTAGGCCTAATTCCTTTCGATACATGCCCATTAAAAGTAAAAATTATTTCACAAAAGTACCAAAAGTTTAAATGATGATGATGATGATGATGATGATGATGATGATGATGATGATGATGATGATGATGATGATGATGATGATGATCAGTGGCGTAGCTAGCTTTTCATGGGCCCGTGTGCAGAAGTTCCTCATGGGCCCCTGATTGACCTCGTTAGGCCGGTATTTTGTGTTCATGCAATCAGCATGAGAATTGTAAAAAAAAACACGGGGGGGTCAGACGTTGACTTATGATATTTTTGCTATTAGATTTAATACATGCAATGCAACTCACATAATAAACACGAATGCAGCACGAATGAGACAGATAAACTGATTGTGGAGTGAGAGCTGAGAGAAGTTGAGAGCAGTATGAGGATTAAAGTTTGGTTGTGAAAAAGTGACAAGAAGACTTAACTAAGCTTACCACCTCAAACCCCGACTATTCGCACCCTGGTTGAGGGAGATGTTAGGTCACTACCGTTACCATAATTATTCAGAAAATGACCGGAATATACGAGTATGACTGTGACAAGTATGAGATTTCTGTGGCGCACCGTTTAATTACAACATTAATTATTACACTTATCTTAGCATAAGCACACCCATGCCACTTGAATAGGAAAGCGATTCAGCGAAATAGGAATCTTACGCTGCATGGTGTGATTCGTTTCTTGTTCTCAACTTAAAACTATGTTAGTCCTTTTTCATGACTCGAGACAAAAGCACAAGTTAAAAGAAGTTCAGTAGGGCCTACAAATTTTCCTGTCAACAGCACGGCGGTTGACTGGCGTCACTGCATCAGTAAAGTAAAGTGTGTTCACAAAAACTACATTTGCCACAAAATAATGCGAATTACTAATTAGGTTCGATCAATAAAAAAATTATTTAGCAATCTTTGTGGGCCTCTGGAGGCCTTGGGCCCGTGTGCTTTGCACACATTGCACACATGGTAGCTACGCCACTGATGATGATGATGATGATGACGACGACGACGACCACGACGACGACGACGATGATGTAGATGATGATGATGACGACGACGACGATGATGATGAGTTTTCTGTCGGGTTGTCGCTGGCTTCAAAGCCACCTTTTAGCATGAGATGAGTGAGGTGGTTTCCCATTGCCTTCCTCAAAGACAATTTTGGGCGAGCAACTTGTCCGACGTGGCTTGAGGTAGATTCAAACCTGCAAACCTCCTGTTACAAGGCACAGAACAAACCGCTACACAACCGCTGCCGTGGGTCTAAATAGAATAGTGAAATATTTATATGTATGTAATTATGTTTACCACGTTTAGTATAAATTTCAATTATTGACTCTTACTGATAGGCCTAAGTAGCCTTTAGTAGGCTATCTCTTCCACTACCTCTGATCCTATGGGGGACCACCATGGACTACTCTAACGGACAACACTTTTGACTCAACGCAGCGCTTGTGAATAAGCTGGTGCCACACGCTTCTCTTTGGAGTATAGCGCTTTAGAATTTAGGAGATTTCGATCACGATCACAGATCGCTTACATACTTACTTAGATGCGTGAATCCACTACGCGCCTTGGATGATAATTTAGTGGAAAATTAAAATAAATATTATGTAGGATAGTAATTATATTTTATAACAAAGCGTATGAAGCATATTCAAAACATATAAATACGACAACCATTGCCTCCGATTAATTAAATAATCGCTTAATTCTACGAATTTCACAGTTTATTGAAGGACTCTTTTTACGACATTTCGGTTACAACGCGCACGAATACATCACAGTGGGTATGGCTGCAAGAAGAAGGGCCCTGTGCAATGATGCAATCCGCCATTTTAAAGCGCGAGGTATATTTGAAAAATAATGATTTTAACGATCAAAATATGTGAAATGCCCTGTAAGTGAGGTGTCTCATTGGCTGTGTTTGCTCGTTGATAGTATGACATGTTGTACATCGCATTGAACTGCTTTGACCGATCACCATAACGGTAAGTTAGCATGTGCTTCATTGTGTTTAGACCCGAATCGCCAAAACCAGAATTCCAGAACAGTTACTGATATCGACCGGATCTCCGATATCGATTTTCTAAATGATTTGGGCGAAACTATAGTATCGGGGATCGATGACGACACTAATCCTAACCCTAAAAATATCACTATCCGATTCTGACTAATCCTGATGAGAACTACATATATTCAAAATAATATGGTTGCCAACGACTTAGCTGAAATAGAGCGCTGCGACCTATCACCATAATGTCATGCGACAAATGCGCTCACTAAGTAATTAATCAGCGCGAGATCTAAGTAAAACCGCCAAGTTCAGAAAATTTTAAATGATGGAAAATATGCAGTAAATACGAGTCAAGTGGTAATATTCTAGAACGACTCGGTAGCAAGTGAACAATATGGTGGCCACAGGTCAGCGCTGAATAGAGCGCTGTCACGTGCGGCGATCAATAGCCCAATAAGTAGCCCAATGTTTCCGCGAAAGTAAGCACGTAAATTAAACAAGTAAATAATTAAAATGAAGGTATTTAGAAATCTATATAAATAAAAATTAAACTTTACTTCCTATGTTATGAGTGTTCTCGGAAATTTGCTGGACCGATTGTTTTGAAAATTTTACCAAAACGTTCCATTCCAAGACCACCGTGTTGTAAGATGCGGTAAACACGCAAACTGCGTGCCCGTACTCCAAACAATATGGCTGCCAACGAATGCAATCAAATTAGAGCGCGACCTATTGACGACATTGTTCATCAATTCAGCTTCAATTTCAGCAGAATGACTGCATTAACCCTAAAACTAACCCTAACCGACCCTAACGACGCCTAACCTGAAACCCTAACAGACCCTCACGCTTTTAAGTTGGGACTTGGGATGCATGTTGCGATGTCTTCGATAGGTCACGCTCTAATTTTATTGCATTTTTTGGCAGCCATATTGTTTGGAGTACGGACACGGAGTGTACATGTTTACCAGATGCTTTTTTCCGGAAAAAGCACAATCTTTTCCACACAAAAAACAACTTTGCATTATAAGTCTAAAATTGCAGCACAGCTCGACCGCCATATTTACACCATATTTTCCGTGACGTCAGCACAAACGACGTTAAACATTATGTGTGTAAATATGGCGGTCGATAGTGCGCTCCAATTTTCAAAATTAATATTAAATCGTCGGGGAAAAAATTGGGAATAGGTGTGTTTGAATACTTACGGTATTAGGTACCAGTACGCACAAAAATTGTAGCAATTGCTTTAGAACCTTCCACACGAGCGGGTTTGTATATGCTTTTTTTGCAACTAACGCAATCTGTTCCACAAATCTTAACACAGCTTTCCATTCCAATCCAGCGATTTACATTACACACAATGTTGCATTCGTTGCGCGTGTGTTTTTATAGTGCCATATCTTACACACCAAAACCAGCATTAAGTCGGAGATTAAACCTCGGAGATATTACAGAAATAATATGTTTCAGATTTCTTATTTTCCTTTTCAATTTTCATTCTTTTAATTCATTCCGCGCATATGTCGATGTCGGGAAGGGACGGTATCAGGGTGGAAAGGAGTAAGAGGGAGCGGGACGAAGAGGGAGTGGAGGGGAAGGAGGAAGGGATGCAGGAAGGCAATGGAGTGAAGGGATGGGGAGGGGAAGAGGGAGGGTAGAGGGGAGGGGAGGGGGAAGGGGAGGCGGATGGGGAGAGCGGAGGGGAGGAGAGGGATGAGATTAGGGGGAAAGGGGAGGTGGGACGGGAGGGAGAGTGCCAGGGGGAGGGAGGCATGGGAATGGAGGCAGGGAGGGATGGTTAGACGGTCTTTTCAGCCACAGCAACGCGTGGCCGGGTACATCTAGTAAGAAATAAGGTATTTAGAAATGGAAGCTGGATGCAGGTATTTTTAGACCTGAAATCGAAGCTGTTTTAACGAAAATACATGTTGAAATACATGACTTTTAAAATAAATCATCCATCTAATACATATAATTTTTAACACGTGTTTAATTGCTTTTATCCCATTTGTGAAAGTATAAAACTTTTAACCAATCCCACTTCTATTTTAGGAAAATGATTTTCATCAGTCTGACAGAACTGTTTACCAAGAATTGTTATCCTCAGTTCAACTGTCATTTGACTGCCGCTATTTATAAGTAATTATTAAATGAATAAAAAAATTTATGGCATGCTTGTTGGAAACATTGGGCTATTGATTGCCACACGTGACCGCTCTATTCCGCGCTGATCTGTGGCCACAATATTGTGTACTTGCTACCGAGCCATTCTAGAAGATTACCAGAGTAAATATAGAATTCAAAGCTAAGACCGCAGCGCTCTATTTTATATATATCATGGGCGGTCATATTGTTTACATGGACGGTCATGCAGTCTTCGGGATTACCCCAAAAGTGTTGATAACACAGTTTCGTTTCCAAAGATTATTCAGCTTTGTGAAAATCAATTTCAGGGATTCGGCATAAATTTTTTCTTTCATTCCGCCTCAATTCAACAAATGACTGCAGCTCGACCATCTCATGTGCGTGAGTGCCAAAACGTCAAAAACGAGGGCACCACAGATGTCTTTAAGATTTAATATCTTTAAAACTACTTAAGATATTGAGCTGAAATTTGGTATTGTTTCGCTAAAATCTTAATAAACATTCTGTAAAATTTGCATTGAAATCCGAGATGGTCGAGCTGGAACTTTTGGAAAAATTTTTGGAATTGATATGGAATGATCCTTAAACATTAAAGTCATTTGAATGACATTAGTGTTATAAAATCATACCAGGTAGAGTCAGTGGTTGCTGATAACTGTATATAAATGGCTCTGACAAAGATAGATGTGGTGAGACCAGTCAAACATTTTATACCTTGCTCTCTGAAATCATGAATTTTGTTTTTATTCAGGTACTTATTTAATGACTGACGTTGGGTTCCTTTCTGCTCGACAATGACAAAATTTCGTACATACTTAAAGTTGAATCAAAGGTGAAATTCCAATTTGATTATATATTCCTGTGAATTTGTGCTTGTTTTAAACCAGTCATAAGCTTGCAAAATCTGTCTGTGTTTCTTTAGAAGCTGATAGTAAAAATATAAATTGTCAAAGAGTAAAAAACTTGTCAGAATGGATAGGTAAAAAATAATGCTGTGTTCCCGGTAAACCTCTTTCATTGCCGCGACTCAAATTTTTTTAAAAAATATTTGTACTAAAAATTTTCTAAAGAAATTTTTTTTAAATAAATTTTTTACGTTTTACAAAGACAACTATACAGCTCAAGATCAGTTTATAAAATAAAACTAAGTTATGGCAATATGCTAATGATGAGGAGATGCTGCTGATTGATGATATTCTGTAGCTCAGCATAAATAAAATTTTACTGGATTTTTTGTATTATAAATGCTCTATAAAATGTCCTGTGTTTTTTTCTCTTTCGACCTGTAGAATGTCATGAAGTTTGATGACAGCTTGCTACGACACGACCTCTGCTCTTTTTTTAAAATGACTGATTCTGGTAAGTGAGTGTTTGAAAAATATGGTTCGTGGGCATGATTCGATGTATAGTGTTATCACACACCACTATGGAAAAAATAATACAATCGAATATTTTTCTGCAAAAGTCTAAATTTTGGCCAGTTTCCATCGCAACGTGAATAAATCACCGATTGACACTAACCCATTGAGAGGGCCCAAAATCAATCATTATTTCCATTGTTTGACCATCTTGAGTCATTTAATGATTAAGAATAAGAATAAGAAATTTATATCACTAAGGTTCAGGATTTGCAGTGATAAATTGTGTTTTTTCATATATAAAATCACAGTTTTTGCCAGAACTCAGGTGTTATCTCGTGTACGCCGCACAATGCCAGATGAACAAGTGAGCCTCAGAAGTGGGATTATAAACAGAGTTTATACATCATCACGTGCAGCGTCCACACATTATCAATACTGTTCAATTCTTGACTGCAACCAGGCCATAGTTCCAGGGATGCCCTTTTCCTTGGGTTTAGCGGTCTTTTTGCCATGACATGGTGCCGCATCCTGTTGAAAGCATTTGATGTATTCGTATGAAAGCATATTCAGTTATTCACGCAGTCCAATTGTTTCTACAATTCCTGCAGGCATATGAGACCACATAATCAAAGGCATAATCCCTTGCATGTCATATCGATGGTGAAGCAGGTTCCAAAAGGTCATGGTATGGGGAGCAGTGTTGGTTGCTATAAGGAATGGATTCTGGATAATGCCAGAGAACTCTGGACAGCATAAACTGGAGCGTATTTCTTAACATTTCAAATGAGAAACTGCAAAATTTAACCACCAGCCATGGTATCAGCTACGTTCAACAGTATGAGGCCCCTTGTATTGACATAAAGGCTTCCAAATCCTGGCTGAATCAGAAGCTCATTCAATTGGTGTAGCCGTGACATGGTAGCAGTTACAGACTTGACTATTATTGAGAATGTGGGCAGCAGAAGATCTCTGCTCATAAATGGCACTCTTGAGGCTCACTTTCAAGATCAACTGGATAAATACTGAGTTGGTGCTGGAAATAACACATGAGTTCTGCCAAAAACTGGCCCAATCGATGCCGTAGCTCATATTAAAAGTGCTATCAGAACAGAGGTTATCACTGCAAATCCTGAACCTCAGAGTTTTTTATTGTTGTGACATGAAATGGCTACAGACAGTGAAAACAATGGAAATAATTTTTTAATTTGGGCCCTATCATTGTGTCAGTGTCAATCTTACTGAATTGCTGCCCTTGTCTCTCGCTGTATCCTTGGTTGTGCCCCATCTTACCTGCGCATTCTCTGTCGCCCAGTCTCTGACATTGAAGCGCGTCGGGCCCTTCGCTCTGCTGCAATGGGACAACTGCTTGTTCCACGGGCTCGCTTAGCTACCAGACAGCGCCGAGCTTTCTCGGTTGTAGGGCCGTCAATCTGGAATGACCTCCCCCCCTAACCTCCATCTCCACCTGAGCAGTCAATCTTTATTTCTTAAGTCCCTTAAATCTTTTTTCTATAGCCGTGGCTGGGCTGGGGGCGCCTCTGAATAGTTTCTTGAAGTGGCGCTGTATAGATTCTAATAATGAAATTTTAATGCAAAATATTCAGTGAACTGAGCTCTGCAAATATTTTGTTGCTTATAGAGACTGTAATGGATGTATTCTTGTAATTTTTAGGTTTCATCTTTGGAAAAGAGTCCCACTGGCATATAGTGAGGCAAGTAGAACATTAATTATCATTCTTTGCTTTTTAAGCTAAACCATAAATAGCACATGCATTGTGCATACTTATAAAAAGACTGATGCTTAAATTGTCAAATCAACCTATTTTGCAACGATGATTGACATGACAGACTCAGATTTACTTGGAATTTGGCACAGTTGTGTTCTTGGTGTCCTTATTTAGCTGTTTCTATGACATGTTTGGGTAGATTATTCTTGTGTCTTTAAAACTTTAACATACAGACCATATTTGACCATTTAACCTTCACTGTCCTTGCTATTATTATTTTTACAATAATAATTTCTGCTATCCATGGTGATTTAATGGTTCCTTTCACTCGCTCTGCAACACTGCAGAGGCGTTCGCTCTCTGTGTTTGGTCCAACAACCTTGAATGGGCTTCCCTGGACTATGCAACACGTCCCAAGCTGCTCTCAATTTCACAAACTATTGAAGAATTCTTTTCGCTTGATCTTGGTTGGGAGCGCCTCTGTGTTGTGTTGTATTGTATTGTATAAAAACCTTTATAAAGCGCCTGTAGTAGGGCGAACCGTTCAGAGGCGCTCCCAGTGCGCAAGACCGACTGTAAAGGTGAGAGACGAACCTTAGGCAGTCCAATTAAAAGAGAATTACAGTAGTCAATTCGGGAGCAAACAAAAGCATGAACCAGAGTGGTAAAAACAGAAGACGAAACAGAACGCCGAATAGCCCTCAGACGCCTTAAATGAAAATAGGAAGAGCGTGTAAGATTAGAATTATGGTCTTTAAAAGAAAGGAAGCTGTCTAAGGTAACACCCAGATCAAGAACGGTTGAGGAGAAGGTGTAGTGAGGAAATAATTATGAGAGGTGAACAAAATCGATTTTTTTTCTGAGTAGATACCTTGAAGGGGCGCTATATAAAGGCTGATTGTTTTACATAGAAGTGGGAGCCCATTCCATATCATGGGGGCAATAACAGAGAATGATGCTGTCTAAGAACAGTTTATGCTCTGGGAAACGAGGATTTCACCCTAAGTGGATGAATGCAGAGCACATTGCCGGTTAACAACTGAAGTGGTGTGGCATAAGTCTTGCAAATATACAGGAACAGCACCTAAGTGTTCATTCATTCATTCATTTATTCCGAAAACTTATATAGCGCCCTTCAAGAAGCCTACTCAGAGGCGCTCCCGACCCAGCCAGAGCTAAAAAGATAGGTCTTAAACAACTTGTAGAAACAGGCAAATTATTCCGAGGTAGCAAGCATAGTGCAAGTGGGAGCCCATTCCATCTAGACGGGCCAACAACCGAGAAGGCTTGATGCTGTCTGGTAGCAGAGCGGGTTCGAGGGACCAGCAGATCCCCATTGGCCGAAGAGCGTAAAGCTTGACGGGATGCTATGTCAAAGACCAGAAATCAGATAAGTAGGACGGGGCTCTACCAGTGAGGCACCCCCAGACAAGTGCTGCTATTCTGTACGAGATGCACTGCGAGACTGGAAGTCAGTGCAAAACATCACGCATGTAAGCAGAGATCGGGCCAAATTTTGGAATATGACCAATTAGAGGACCAGCAGAGCGCATGACCCGGTCAAGACGCCCTATTAAGCTAGATGAGTGGCCAGCAAGAACTGAGCAGCAATGATCAATTATGCTGGTTACAAAGGTGTGGACAAGGACCACAGCGGCATCATGAGATAGGGATCGCAAGAAAATATGCAACTGGTGAAGCTGGTAATAGCAGCTTCGTGTTACTGCCACAACAAAGCAGAGACCCGCTATATAATTCACTACGAGGCAGGGAGGCAATACAGGACATTCCACATATTATCGTGTTTATTTAACAAACTTTTTCATTCATTTTAATTATCTTAGGGTATGCATACAAAATAGCAAATTTACAGCCAAGTCTAAGATTGGTTGGTTACATGTTATTTTGCATATATGATGATTTCACTCTAGTGATTTAAAAATTCTCAGTTGGTTTTGATGTAGGAGCTGCTGGAGTTACTGGCATCTGGTTGTTTCTGTGTCGATGAAATTGTAGCCTGTGCCAACACCAACAGCTCGTCTTTTGAAGGTGAAGATCAAATTTGTTTACCTTGGAAGCTTATGTGTCCCTTGTCTTGACCTGAATTAGACGTGCTGGAATTCCTTTAGATTCAGACTTAATTCAACTTCTTACATGTATGTAAAATTTCTTCTGCTATAGATGTGCATTATTACTATGCTGTGACTAGTTTAATTTTAGACAAACTGTCCTCTAAGATAGAATTAAAGTAATTACCCTCTTTACTTTTGTAACACTTTCGAAACTGACCATAGAATTTTCTTTTGTCATCTCTTGCATCTGTTGAACATAAATTTGTGACTTCACTGCGAATAATTGCATTGAGTAATGGTAGCTGAATTGATTTTTAGTTCTCAGCCTATTTGTTCGTGCTTCCACTCAGACAGTCGCCTGTAGAGACCTTGAGCAAGTCGTTCGCTCACAATTGCTTAGTACAATCAGTTTTTTTATGATTGTGCATGCATTTCTGAATTTTGGGAACTGGGCAATATCAAGTAAACTAAAGTGCATCTTTAGTATGAAGTGTCATTTCGCATGCTTGTCCCCTCCTTTGTTACCAGCAGAGTTGGTCATTGCTGCTCGGTTCTGGCTGGTCACCCATCTGGCTTAATAGGGCGTCTTGACTGGGTCATTTGCTCTGCTGCTTGGCTTGGTCTACTCAGAGCTACACCTAGCCCAGAGACGGTCAAAGAAAAAAGGTCTTGAGCAACTGGTAGAAAGCAGGCAAATTATTCTGAGCTAGTAGGCGCAGCCTACTACCTCAGTTGGCTTGCTTGGTCATATATCAAAATATGCCCTGGTTTTTCCTTACATGCGTGATGTTTTTCACTGGCTTCCAGCCTCAAAACGCATGTCCTAATCTCGACCTACATAATAGCAGCACTTATCTGGTAGTGTTTGATTAAATTGGCCTTCTATCAAGCTTTGCGCTCTTCGGCTATGGAGCAGCTCCTGCAGGGTTCCTTTCACTCTTTGGTCACATAGTGTTGAGGCTTCTCGGTTGTTAGCACCTCCACTGAAAATGGGTTCGGGCTGCGCCTACTACCTCAGAATAATTTGCCTGCTTTCTACCTGTTGCTCAAGACCTTTTTTCTTTGACCGTCTCTGGGCTAGGTGTAGCTCTGAGTAGACTAAGCACATCGGTCAAATGCATGGGTCCATGATTTTGGAATTCACGTTCTGTAACCATTGTAATATACCTAAAAATACCATGTTTGAAACAATTTAGGACTGCATTAAAGCATTATTGGACCTGGGGCTGCATGTACAATATTTATGCTGTGTGTTAAATTGGTATGAAATAATGAATACAGTGCTTTTTATTTTTATATCGAATCTCATCAGTTACATGTTAAGTTTTTCTCTTCTTTCTTATATATATAGGCGTAAAAAATGTTGTGTTTCCGGTAACCCGACCGACCCATTTTTACGGCCGCGACCCAAATATTTTTTCTAATTTTTTATTTTATTTTAAAACTTTAAAAAAACTTTTGTATTGACATAACAGAAAAGACGTCAACAAAATGAAATTAATAGGACTGTTTCTAAAGCAGTTTTGGGTGCAGACAGTCGGGAAATAGGCAGTTTATACTTGCTTAGAACACGTACTTTGTTGCAGCGTGCAAAAAAGACTAGTGGGGTATACTTTTTCGGATAGTCACTGCATAAAAATATTTTACCAAAATAAAAATAATTTCCGACCTACCTACCCAATTTTTTTTAGCTCTGTTACCGGAAACACAACATTTTTTTAGGCCTTACTTGTCTGGCACTGTGTATACCAGTATCCAAATATCGTGAGGCCATCAGAAATAATTCCATGGGAAAGAAGACAACCCTTGACTTAGCAGGTTTATAAGCCCTTTAGGGTTGTACCTTTGACATCTACATCAGAGAACTCTATTGTAAATGTGTTGTCATTGCATATATTTTGTTGCTTTTTGTTTGTCATTTAATAAATTACTTCAATCAATAGGGCTGTAAAATTTCTACCTAGGTAATTTTAGCATGACGCTTTTATGGCATGCGCACTTTTGTCAAGCACCCTCGAAATGGGTTGTCAAAGACACTATGTGTGAGGTCTATTGTCACATTATAATTAAAAATTGTATTCATTCTTTTTTGTGATACTATTAAAAATAAAATTCTGGGTTCTTGTTTTCAGATGTTCCTGCAGTCATCGATCTGTAACAAAGTAACAGGTCTCATGGAAAGCAGATTTGCAGCATTCCCCAAAATTCTGCATCAATGGACATTGTAGTCTAGCAGGAACTATAAACTTGATAGGAGATGTAGCATTTTAAGTTTTTTAGTGATCAGAGATAGAGAACGTGCAAAAATCTGAATATAAATTATTATTAATTGTTATGTCCCATTTGAACAATATGAAGATTGCTGCTTTATCCTGTTCTAAAAGTGTACAATTTGCTGAACATCGCTTCTATTATTATTCATGGCAATTGTCATAATCCGCTTTGATAATTAATATAAATTTTTCACTTTTATAATTTTTTGGCTAAAAGGTGATTTTTGGCATGATTGGTACTGACCATTATGTTCCATTAAAGGCTATTGTTGCTGTTATTGTGCTATTGTACTGGCTTCCTTTCTCACAAAGGGTCACTTACCGAATATCTTTCTTGGTTTGGCGCTGTCTCGCGGGTGTGGCCCCTGTTTATTTGCAGGAGCTCTGTTGAGTGTCCAGCGGCGTGGCTCCCTCCGCTCTTATAAGCAGTCTGAGCTTCTTGTCCTCTGGTCACGCACTTCTATTGTGCAGCGCCGTGCCTTTTCTGTTGTTAGCCCTGCAATCTGGAATGTGCTCCCTGTGGAACTACGCCTTTGAGACTGCGCTCTACTCTGCTCTTAAGACTGTTCTCTTTAGCCGTGGTTGGGTCGGGAGCGCTTCTGAATAGATATTCTTAAAGAGGCGCTATATAAATGTCTGAAATGAATGAATGAATTGCTACTGCTATTGCTAATCGTATGACTGGGAAAAAATGCTGGAAATTGTACTAGTGTCATTGTTATTAGTATTGTGATTACTAGTTATCAATTATTACTATATTTGTAGGATTACTGTTATTTGCATTAGTTACTATTGTTAATACTGCTACTATAACTATCACCAGTACTGTTATGATGTTAGTATAAAAAGGCATTCCTATTATGTAATAACATTGCAGACTTTCAAACTAATGTTCGTTTCGTATGAACTATTGAGTTCTCTATTACAATCCTCTTGCTTGACTTTTTGCTAGTGTAGGACTGATGCCGATCTTAAGAGTTTGTTTTACTGCTATACTCTCATTCTATGTTTAATCTAATAATCTGCATGCTTAGATCTCAGCAATTGTGACTATCCAATGTAAGCAATTGCATACTGGAAATCAGGGCCCATCCCTGTTTAAACTATTGCTCTTTTACGGCTTCGTTTATACTTGATGATTGTTTGATTGGTAATGTTGTTATGAGTTCAAATGTAATAAACTCGTTGACTTTGACAAATTTTGATGCTGAAGATTGCATTAGTAAAGTTTATCATTGAGTTTTCCTGTTCTAGTATAATACTGGATTGAATGGTTTACTTTAATTACGACTGAGGGCAATGTCAAGGTTCATTGTATAGACTCTTCAAGAGTCCATGAAGTAGCACTGAAGATTAAATTTTATGGTAACCTAGGCAGCTTTCTTCAAAGCACATTGCTTCACCATGAGAAAACCTTGAGAACTTTTTCAAGTAACGTTACCTTTCCATGTACAATGTAGAAACCTCTCCTTTTAGAAACCTTGAGAAGTAAGCTATAAAGTAAGCACTGCAAGTTGCTATAAAGTAAGCTATAAAGTAAGCTCTGCAAGTTGCTATAAAGTAAGCTATAAAGTGAGCACTGCAAGTTGCTATAAAGTAAGCTATAAAGTAAGCTCTGCAAGTTGCTATAAAGTAAGCTCTGCAAGTTGCTATAAAGTAAGCTATAAAGTAAGCTCTGCAAGTTGCTATAAAGTAAGCTATAAAGTAAGCCCTGCAAGTTGCTATAAAGTAAGCTACATACTCAGTGAAGTAAGCTCTGCAACTTACCACATGGTTACCTAACTATCCACCTGTTGGACAAACCTGAAGTAACCTTGACCTTACCTTGAAGTAAGGTAGAGAGCTTACTTTCAAAGTAAGCTGTGGAGCTTACTACTAGGCATGGCTTAAACTATCCACCCAGTGGACAAGCCGAAGTAAGCTTAAGCTTACCATATAACATACTTCGCGTTTAGAGTGCATGGCACACCTAAAAATTATAACAATGGGAGGAGACGCTTTTCAAGTTTGAAACCATGACCATGAGCACTGAAATTATGACAAATGTTCGTAAATGACAGCCTGAAATGCTACTTTTGCAGGGTGAAAATTGGGGAAAAAAATTTAAAAAATGCGGTGGGGGATGTGCCCTCCCAAACCTTCCCGCTGTTTGGCGCTTCGCGCCTTGGCGATCGTAATCCGGTTGCTCTTTGGCTCCCCCCCCAAAAAAGCCAAGGCCAATTAAGTCTCCTTATATGCGGGCGCCCTTGCATGTTATTGTTCACAATTTTCTATACTCTATAGGTGGGATTTAATTGGACCAGGTCAAGAATGTCATTGAAAGAAACAGTATCTAAGACTAAGATATCATAGCAGAAATGCGTAGGCCTGTCGTAATTAAGACACCATGACTCACAAATTTCAGGCTCTGCATATGTAGGTCTACCTTCAGTGCTTAAAGTGTAGATCTAAAAAGAAGTGCCTGGATGCCCGTCATTTCTCCAGGCTGTCCAAATAAGTGGCAGGACGGCGTTGAGATTTGAAAATAGGTGCATGGCCGTCCAACCACACTTTAAGACCTGCCTACCTTCAGTGCATCCTTTGCATGCACGCATGGCGCTTAACTACGAATAAAGATACCGATATGCCCCATCTGACGTGACTGTCACCTTGGATTTGAAAAATATCCAGTTTTGGAACAGAGGAATTCACGCTATATTTTGTTTTCCTACCAGCGGGTTCTTTGCAATCCATGGCTTTTTGTTCCTCCTACTAGAACGGCTATGGCTCAGTCCCAATCCTTTACATCAATTATTGGTTCCTCTTTTTGGAATACTCTGTCTCCATCTACTCGGTCTCAACTTCTAACTGGTAATCCCTCCTCCTCATTTTCTTTCCTCAAAACTTATTTCTTCTCTCGTGGTCTTGCGCACTGGGAGCGCCTCTGAAGGGTTCACCCTAGTAGAGGCGCTTTTAAATTGTTTTACTCAGGGCCGGATTAAGAAATGTGGGGGCCCTGTTCGGGAAATTTTTGACCGAAATTTTTTTAGTCGTTTGGTCGAATTTTCGGGAAAATTTTACCATTTCATCCGCCAAAAATGAGATTTTTTTAGTCATTTGGCCAAATTTTCGGAAAAAATGCATAAATTGCAAAAAAAATTGTTTTTCAAAATGTGTGGGGCCTCCTAAAGTGTGGGGCCCCTGTTCGGCCGAACATGTTGAACATGCCTTAATCCGGCCCTGGTTTTACTACAATACAATAATACAATATACAATTCGCCTAATGAGCACCGGAAAGTTGAAATATTTTGTTCTCTGGCATCGTTTACTTTCTTCAAAGCAATTATAATTATGTCAGGGATCTTATTCCGGTATTCTCTAAGAGTTATAGGGGCCCGTGCTGCATTGTTTGCTCATAAAAACCAACGTAAATTTACAATGTCCTTTTAGTGAAGTTGAATAAAGGAGAAAATGAACATTAAAAATTCTTGTTGTGCACGCACGGGGGGCCCCTGACGGCGGGGGGGCCCGCCGCCATGGCAGACATGGCATACTGGTTAATCCGGCCCTGCATATTCATGTATAGAGAAGAACCTATGCAAGCAAATGATCTGGATTGAGCCATCCATGGAAGTGGTAGTAGTAGCAATTTAACTACAACGTGTAATAATAATAATAGTAATGATAAAAATAGTGATAATCATAATAATAATAATAATAATACTAAATTAATAATAATAATAATAGTGATAATAGTGATGATGATGATGATGATGATGATGATGATGATGATGATGATGATGATGATGATGATGATGATGATGATGATGATGATGATGATGATGATGATGATGATGATGATGATGATGATGATGATGATGATGATGATGATGATGATGATGATGATGATGATGATGATGATGATGATGATGATGATGATGATGATGATGATGATGATGATGATGATGATGATGATGATGATGATGGTGGTGGTGATGATGATGATGATGATGATGATGATGATGATGAAGATGATGATGATGATGATGATAAATAATCAACTGGGGTTATTGCTTCCTAATCTATCGCCACGTCAACAGTCAACAGCTACTCAAGAAAGAAACCGACATAAAATTTATATCCACCCACGCTGTAAACAAACTTGCACCAACGCAATGTACAGGGTGGGCCAAAAAAGACCCCCTCTAAGATTTTTGCCAATATCTTGACCAAAAGTGAGAATTTCGAAATGAAATTTTACAGTCTTAAAGACAATTCATATTTACACCAGATGGCCAGATTTCATTAAAATATTTTAAACAGAACAAAAGTTATACCACTTTTAGTGAAGCCACCCACCGTGTTTTGACTATCCAAAAATGCGACGCAACAGAAAGTTTAAAAAATTCAACTCAATTATTCTGGCCAGAAGTAAGAATATCGAAATGAAATTTTACACGCTTAAAGACAATTCATATTTGCACATGATGGCCAGATTTCATCAAAATATTTCAAACAGTACAAAAGTTATATCACTTTTAGTGTGCCCCCCCCCCCCCCATTTTTTGACGATTCAAAGACGTAACGCAGCAAAAAGTGGCAAAACGAAATTTTATTAAGTCTCAGCTCAAATAAATGTTATCAAATAGCCTTGATATTGCCAGATGATCATTATATTTACTCTTAAAAAATGAACATGGTACCAGTGTAGCTGCACGTAACCGAGAAGTCACTTAGCAAGATGACATCAAATTGGTAAATAAGGAATCTGTCAGATTAATCAACAGGTCCAACAAGAACTTTGCAAAGAGACTCAAAAGAAATCTTGGCACTGGTGGTGGGCACATTGAGCACAAGTTGTGGAGCACTACCAAGTTCATTTGACAACAGTTATTTGAGATGAGACTTAATAAAATCGTGTTTTTGTTACTTTTTGTTGCGTTTGGTTTTTGAATCGTCAAAAACAGTGGGTGGTCTCGCTAAAAGTGGTATAACTTGTGTTGTGTTTGAAATATTTTGATGAAATCCTTCATTAATGTGTAAATATGAATTGCCTATAAGCCTGTAAAATTTCATTTCGAAATTCTTATTTCTGGCCAAGATATTGGCAAAAAACCTAGCTTTTTGCGTTTGGTTTTTGAACCGTCAAAAAACAGGGGGTGGCCTGACCAAAAGTGATATAACTTTTATTCTGTATGAAATCTTTAGATCAAATCTGGCCATCACGAAGCAGGACGTTTTGGCGCCGCCGTTTTGGCGCCGGACGTTTTGGCGCCACCGTTTTGGCGCCACCGTTTTGGCGCCGGACGTTTTGGCGCCACCGTTTTGGCGCCGCCGTTTTGGCGCCGGACGTTTTGGTGCCGGAATTTTTTCGC
The DNA here is from genome assembly GCA_945859605.1 of Lumbricus rubellus. Taxonomy (NCBI): domain Eukaryota; kingdom Metazoa; phylum Annelida; class Clitellata; order Crassiclitellata; family Lumbricidae; genus Lumbricus; species Lumbricus rubellus. Next base: position 746,808 of record OX243816.1, on the reverse strand, counting down.
CCTCGTTCTAGAGCATAAAAATTATGATAATGTTGGTAATTGTAGTAGTTTCATTTGCGCACATTTTGAGGTAAATTTTGTGATGATATTCCACGCCATTCAAAAGTTATGCCCGAAATAGCTAAGAATGTATGTATATGACATGTGTCATGAGGGTCGGTTAGGGTCAGATCAGGCGTCGTGAGGGTCGGTTAGGGTTAGGTATAGGGTTAATGTAGTCATTCGGTCTCATATAGGGTACAAACCACGAATTATTATTGCACCACTGAACGAAACTTGAAAAATAAATATTAAACACAATTCGATCACTTCGAACTGATATATTTGTTAGCTGAACCGAAAATAAGCTGCTGAGATCAATTTATATGGGCGCCAAAACGGCGGCGCCAAAACGGCGGCACCAAAACGGTCGCGCAAAAACGGCGGCGCCAAAACGTCACGTACCGGGCCATCATGTGTAAATATGAATTGCCTTTCAAACTGCAAAATTTCATTTCAAAATTTTTACTTCTGGCCAAAATACTGGCAAAAAACCTAGGGGGGTCTTTTTTATAGCCCACCCTGTATATATGATACGCCGACGCAATATATACCACTAAATTCTAAATCCGTTATCTGACGAATGTGTGGGAGGACAGACCTATTTAAAAGTAAAGAGGCGAATTCCATTTAAGAGAAAAGAGGCTATGGTCAACTGGGTGGTGAGAGTGGGGCATGCGCCAAAAATTACAGCTGACATTTAACATTAATTTAATGCTAGTAGGCTACTTACTTAATACTTAGTCGTTCCCGTGCAGGTCTGCACATCGGGCAATGGATCTCCTCATGTTTATATAATACCAGCTGTACCCGGCCACGCGTTGCTGTGGCAGAAAAGACCTCCCCCTCCCCGTCGCCGTCCCCCGTCCCCGTCCCCGTCCCCCTCCCCCTCCCCACCATCTTCGTCCCGCTCCCTCCGCTCCTTTCCTCCGTCACACCGTCCATTCCTGACATCGGATAGAGCCCAATAATGATGAAAGGCCGCTTTCGGAAATTATGACGTCACAGCACGCGACCTCGTTCATGTTTTGTCTGCTGTGTTTGGGGACAACGCGTTTCTGAAATCTGGCAGCCCTGCTGTTTTGTTGAATTTGCAAATGGCGGTCGAACGGATTGCAAAGTTCACTTTGTGTGGGAAAGATTGGGTTCTTTTCGGGAATAAAATCTTAAGACACGGTGCTATTCGAATGGAAGGTTTTGGTAAATTTTCAAAACAATCGGTGCGTAACTTTCGGCGTGATAGTGTTACGAACTATTGGAAAGTTTCATTTTTATTTAAATAGATATATATACACTGTGTGCGGTTAAAAAGTAGCCCCCACAAAAAGTGTCATAACTCGGTCAAAACTTTTAGGATTTGTCTGAAATTTCAAACACAGCAACAGCGGCCATATTTACACGAGATTCTAAAACCGATTAGAAATATACGTGAGTTTGTCAAATTTATAAGTGTTTGCGTTGGAGCACCGGCAAATTGAACTTTCCAACATGGAAAACTTGAAAAGAAGTGAAATTCAGCTAAATATGCTGTTCAAAATGTCCATCTTGTTCACGGACACACGACCGTAGATTAGACGCTACTGTTTGATGGTCCTGCCGATGATCACTTTGTTAAACAATTGCCAATCTTCAAACAGACGCGCCCTACGCCCTACGGTTATCGATGTCATGAATACGCGGCTACGCGAGAACTAAAAACGCGTTCCTCCAGTACATATACTCCGGATCAAAGTCTGGACTGCTGGACGGCTACAGCTGCAGGATATGAAGCCGAGTGTCTCCCGGGATAGCTATTAACCTACTACGTCTACGATCGTGTGTCCGAGAACAAGAAACACATTTTGGCACCATAATAGCTGAATTTCACTTCCTTTCAGGTTTTCCATGTTGGAAAGTTCAATTTGTCGGTGCTCCAACGCAAACGCTCATAAATTTGACAAACTCGCGAATATTTGCAAACGACTTTGGAATCTTGTGTAAATATGGTCACTGTTGCTGTGTTTAAAATTTCAGACAAATCCCAAAAGTGTTGACCGAGTTATGACACTTTTTTGTGGGGGCTACTTTTTAACCGGACACAGTGTATAACTGTATATATATATATATATATATATATTGCATACACAATACTTGTACAGTAGCCTACTACAGTGACAATGTACACCAGTGGTGGTAGGCCTAGTTAAGATTTGTAGCTTGTTTAATTAAAATCAGTTCAAATTTTTGAATCATACCAATTAAGAATAAAAAATTAAATGAATTATTTGAAGCAATAATCGATAGAAATAGAATTACTATTCAACAAATTAATCTGAATCCCCCTAGGTCTCCGCCCATGCAAGAACTGACGTAATTCTTTCTTCACTGACATAATAAAAGTATAAACCAATGATTGATATACAATCTATATCGCTATACATGGTGGGGCGCGGTGGTGTAGTGAGTATGTTCGTTGCCTTGTAGCCGGAAGGTTGCAGGACTCGAATCCACCTCACTTCGCCCCGTAGTGACCGCCCCGTAGTGACCTTGATCAAATCCTTCACTCGCAATTGCTCAGCGCTTCGGCGTGAAACTCCGATCGATGCAGCGTCTGCTCTGCATTCGGGAGCGCCTCTGAGTAGTTAGATTGAAGGGGCGCTATGACAAGTGCACATGCAAACAAACAAACATGCAGGTCTACGTTTTGCTAAGATAATGAACGTCCGGAAAGATATGCACATTGATAAGATATGTTGCAGGGCCAGGCAGTCTCTTTATGCCTTACGTGTGCTCGCTGCTCTGTGGTCTAGCTGGCCTTAAGCTCCATGATGTGGTACGGGCTACTACGCTGTCTCGTCTGCTTTATGCAGCTCCTGCATGGTGGGGGTATGCTAGGCTAGGCAGCATGAAAGGGGCAGGCTCCAAGCCATAATGAATAGACTTATTCGCCAGCATTATATTTCGGGTGATACTCCAACATTTGAAGAACTCTGTCGCCATGCTGATAACAGTTTGTTTTCGGCGGTTCTGACAAGACCAGGCCATGTCCTCCACGAGTTGCTTCCACCAGCGAAACAAACGGGTTATAACCTGCGCCCCAGACACCATGACCGGGTACTTCCACGAGCAGACAATCAAATGAGGAAGACATTTATAACTAGACTGTTATTTACATATTAATTAATTAGTTTGTTTAGTTTTAATAATTTTTAAGTTAAATTTATATGTGATACTTGTTCACCAGAGTGCTGTTTGGCAGCTGGTTAAGAAATAAAGAATATACTTACTTACTTACTTACTTACTTTATTATACAACCGTACTGCTGAAATTTCAACAGACATTACCGCCATCTACCGAATGCATCGGTAAATATTTCATCGTATTATGACGGATTCTGACGTTCAAACGATCGACATTGCGCCATCTACCGAATACAGCGCAAGATATTTCATCGTACTAACTGGTGCCATCTACCGAATGCATCGGTAAATGTTTCGGCGTGCTTCTTGGATACCCTAAAGATAGAGTTTAACTAATTTACACTACAGCCATCTACCGAATACCTCATAAAGTCTTTCTCTGTATTGATTGGCGCCATCTGCCGAATGCAACGGCAAATACTTAATCGTATTGACAGAGGACTCTACTATAATAGTGTATCGATCAATAATTATTCTGGTCTAAACCAACTATCACTATCACCATCTAGCGAATGGAGCAGCAACTAATCCACCATGTAAAGCGTTTACCTTGGAACTCTTTCACTTTGCATTTCATAAAACGTAGAATGAAGATGAATTTCAAGTCGTTGTAATTATATTGCAGCGTACCTTTTGGTCGCCAGGTGTCTTTCGACACTGAGGCGACAGACAGAAGACTACTGTGGCGGTCGTTTTAGTCTCCTCCTCGGCACTCCTCTGTTGAGCTCAGCAAGAAAGGAAGATGACCACTTTTATCTGACGTCAGACTTTTTCTGACGTAGATTTGATTGAAGAGAGGAATGGGAGGGATCTAACAATGCGAATGCTGAGATCGAGAAAAAGAAGCCGCAAGTCCTTTCTATACTTAATATACAGGATCGTCACATTTTTAGCGTACCTGTTTGGTCGCTAGGTGTCAGAAATGACGTTCGAATGTCGACGACGTTTATCTAATAAAATAAATCCACTGTTGATGATGACGTCAACGGAGGTGAATGACACGATATTGGTTGAGGGTTCATATGAGTGCAGAGGACATTTGAAGGTCAGTCACATTCGGTGGCTAATTGTTAATTAATACAGTTTCAAAATAGATTTCTTTTCTCACTGAACGATACTCGAAAGTCACGATCGATTCGAACAATATTCTGCTTTGATTGACGATAGTAGAAATAAATGTCGATAAATTCTCGAGAAAATCGTCAGAATTCATAGCCATCAACGTTTGGTGTCTGTCCCTCCCACCCTCCGTATCTCTGTTTGTCCTTCTCCTTATCCTTCTATCTACGACTTCGTTTGCAGATGTTTCTCTCCTATAATACTGCTACCTCACGCTATATCTCTCATCTTCCAACGAAGTGACGACGACTTCCGTTTCCGCCATCTTGCTGTCAAAGACACAGACAACAAAAGAAGCAATTAGACAAAGAAAGGAAAGAACAAAGGAGGAAAAAATACGGGGATTTGAAACTTGGGAAAGGGCCATCTTCAGAAACTCTCAATTGTACCACCCACCCACCCCCGTTTGCTTCGGATCTTTGCTCTCTTTTCCAGACGACTTGTCACCCTTCCTCCCGTTCTCCACATCCTCCCCCCACCCCCACCTCCCACCCTCTTTAAAAGTATTTGCTGTCAATTCGAAACGTGAAGTCTCGTCTCTCAATATTATCCTTCACAGTTCATTTCCGTTTTCTGTCTTCGTGTCGACTTTAGCAGATCAAAAAGAATGTGAAGTTGCTATTTTCTGTTTTAGCAGAGGACGTCGACCGCTCCCTGCACCCCCCTCCCCACCTACCTCCGTGCACACCCCTTGAAACCGGTTTAAGGAACAACTTTAAGGGTAAGTCTGTATGGTTAATAATAATGAGGAGAAGAGAAGAAGGGGTGGAGACAGAGAGAAACAGAACTAAAGTGCTGCCGCCGACACTGCTGCTGCTGCTGCTGATGATGATGATGACGACGACGAAGATGATGATGATGATGATGATGATGATGATGATGATGATGACGACGACGATGATGATGATGACTACTACAAAGAGGAGGAAGAGAAGTCGGAGGAAGTGGACAACGATGAAGATGGTGATAACAGTAGTATAGTAGTAGTAGTAGCGATGTCAGTGGTTGTCAATTGTGAATTGTCATAGTTGTCAAAAACATCGATGCCAATGATTTGGACAACGTTTCTTTCATGATATATCTTCTATCTCTATTTATTTCAATCCAATTTAATTGAAGCAAATGTCTCATTTTGCTAAACGTAAACTTGGATCCCACTGTTCCGCTTCTTGTTGTTTAACGACACTGTGTCATAGCAAGGATGATTACTATCGCCCTCCTCCATTCTTAGGCTTAGGACGGGCACTACAATAGTACGAGCAGTGGCGAAGTCAGGTCTACTTGGACAATTGTTGAAACATCGACGTATATATATACGCAGGTAGAGCGCCTACCGCCCCACCCCGCCCCACTCTCCCCTCTTCTGCCCACTCTCCCCTCTTGTGTGTTTCAGTACGTCAGATCATCCAAATATTTATCAGTCGTTCGAAGGCTTTTAACTTTTCACAAAACCATTGGAAATTTCTTCCTTGAAGAACCAGAGTCAGCCAGAAAAAAATCCTCCCATTTAACCATCGATAACCATGTAAATTCAACGGTGCATTTTCATAATATATGATGCAACTAACCACAGAATAAAATTCATCAATATATATATATATAATTTATTTATATATATATATAATTTATATATATATATATATATATTGATGAATTTTATTCTGTGGTTTTATGTACGTGGGAATCCCAATAACAGGCCAGGATGACGTTTTATATTTAAATCTATTTGAATAAAATATTAATTGATTTATTCCCGGCATTAATTGCACCAAAAAGAAAATGTCAATCATTCGGATGATTCGGCCATTCAATCAATCAGTAATCAATGCATAGCCCCTGCGTAACATCACGTGACATATCCAGTCCAAATAGATCGGGCCCTAAATAAAGACAAAGATCTATAAATAGCGCATAGAAAATATCCTGGTTTTCGATGGTTAACGGAACGGAAATAATTCACATAGATTGTGTGTGTGTGTGTTTGTGCGTGTGCCTACGTGCGTGTGCGTGTATCTGTGTGTGTGTGTGTGTGTGTGTCTCTCTCTCTCTCTCTCTCTCTCTCTATATATATATATATATATATATATATATATATATAACAATATATATATAATTACATAAATATATATATATATATAATAAACGTATGGGCCTATTATTCTCAATTTGGTATGCTTGTGTAAGCACTTAAAATGACATAACCAGATCAGCGAACATTTCCGATGCTGACATCACTCTGGTTGCGTGGAAATTCCCACAAAATTCCCGTTGTACTCTTCGTCAATGAAGATAATCTATTTTTAGAGTACATTGCGTGTTTTAGTGCGTGCACGTTTCAAACGTGAGAATACTTAAGAAGCAGCGTATAGAGTTATGGACGTCAGAGATCATGATGGAGTCGTACGAAGAAGTCGGCAAACCTCTTCTGCTGAGGAGATATAATTATTTCTGAAGATTGTCTTTAATTAAAGCTCGTGAGATTGAGAAACTGCAACAGACAGACAGAGACAGGAACAGACAAAGAGACAGGGACAGACAAAGAGACAGGGACAGACCGACAGACAGAAAGACAGATAGAGAAAGAAGAAAGATAGGCCCTAAAAGAGTGAGCGCATATCCTGAGGATAAACATACAACGCCTTTGTAAACAGTAGACCTGCATTTTGCCAAGAGTACGGTAACAACCACAGATAAACGGAGCTTTGGATTATTTCCGGCAGGACATACATATCTTTGGAACTATTAAAAGAATTTATTCGGCACAATGAGTCTTTGTTTAGCTAACAATAGGTCAGGCTAATAATACCAGTCGCAAGGTGATTCACTAGGCCTAAGGCGCCGCTTTGATCTCTACATTATATTTACGCAAGATCAATCCACAGTGTATTCAAAGAACCTTGGTAGGACCTATACAAAATAATGCACCCAACGGAGGAACTGTTAAGGTGTCACAAGTTCGTGCATCTGAGACGCTTTTGAGTCAACATTGTAAGTCAATGTTAGACTGAATTATTGCGATGTGAGTGCAATAATAATAATAAGTTGGAACAGAGTCGAAGCCATAGGCGGAAACCTGGGCGGAGACTTGGGGAGACGAACGAGTGGCCGAAGGAAAGACGCGAGGGATTTTTTGACGGACGAAAATTTTAAACGAGTCCGAAAGTCAAGAAAAATTTCTATTTTCGCTTTGAAAAAAGTTGATGACCTTTTTTTAGTCATCCGGGGGGCCTTACCCCCTGTCCCCCCTAGGTTTCCGCCCATGGTCGAAGCTGAAAGGGCCGTAAACTTTTATGTAGCTCAAGTAACCAAGCAAACATGAATGTCACTCGGTACAAGTATACATGGGAGTAACCATGACGCATATTATCACGTTGATAATAACCATGACGAAGGTTGCCAGGACAGCAGCTGTGCGTAAAGTGTTGTGACGTATTAACGTAGCCATGACAACTATTGTGACGTATATAAATTGGTGTAGTCAATTCAGTCGCTGTGACGCAAATCAGGTTGTCATGACAATAATGGCGGTGTAGTTGATGGAACCATCGCAGAAGCAGTGGCAGAATGTTGTGTGGCTATTGTATGCTAAAATGTCGATAAGGTGTACAATGCTGTACATCGAAGCGAATGTGCCATTATTTTGCAAAAATAAATGTCCAGTCAGATTGCATCTTTGGCAGAATAAGCATCATCGATTTTTCAACTGGTAAACGCTACTGAACTACTGAGCTACAGTTAATTCTGCATGGCACATTCGTCATTCTATCGACGTCTGCCTACGACACTTACCTGCCTATGATGGAAAGGTTGCCACATCAGAGCGCGGATTCATATAATATCTATATATATAAAAATGAAACTTTCCAATAGTTTGTGTAAAGTGTTCTCGAAACGTACCGCACAGATTGTTTTGAAAATTTCACAAAACCTTCCATTCCTATCTGAGAGTGTCCATTTTTCTTTTTTCCCGAAAACACGCAATATTTTCCACAAAAAGTGAAGTTTGCATTCCGCTCGACCGCCATTTGCAAATTCAAAACCGCACGTTGCCAGATTCACAAACGTCTTGACAGTGACTGCGACCATGCAGACGAAACATGAATGAGGTTGCGTGCCGTGACGTCATAAGCGATTCGCATAATTATTTTGCGGCCTTCTTGGTTCAGGGAGGAAAGGAGCGGAGGGAGCGGGACGGAAGGGGAGGGAGGCGGCGGAGGATGGGGAGGGGGAGCGGGACGGAGGGAAAGGGGAGGGGACGGCGAGGGGGAGGAGGAGGGGAGGGGGACGGCGAGGGGAGGGGGAGGGGAGGGGGAGGAGGAGGGGGAGGGGGTGGGGGAAAGGAGGTGGAGGTGGAGGGGAGGGGAGGGGGAGGGGAGGGGGAGGGGGAGGGGGAGAGGGAGGGGGAGGGGAGGGGAGGGGATGGGAGGGGAGGGGGAGGGGGAGGGGGAGGGGAGGGGGAAGGGAGGAAGGGAGGGGAGAGTCTTTTCTGCCACAGCAACGCGTGGCCGGGTACAGCTAGTTATTAATGATAATCCAAAGAATCTTTTGTTGAGCATCCTCTCATCTACAGGGTGCGCCAAAAAAGACCCCCCCCCTAAGATTTTCGCCAATATCTTGACCAAAAGTAAAAATTTTAAGATGAAATTTTACTGTCTTAAAGACAATTCATACTTACACATGATGGCCAGATTTCATACAAATCTTTTAAACAGAACAAAAGTTATGCCACTTTTAGTGAGGCCACCCACCGTTTTTTGACGATTCAAAAACGCGACGCAACAAAAAGTAATAAAAATTCAATCTAATTATTCTGGCCAATATCTTGACTAAAAGTAAGAATATCGAAATGAAATTTTACAGGCTTCAAGACAATTCATATCTGCATATAATGGTCAGATTTCATCAAAATATTTCCAAAACAACAAAGGTTATACTACTTTTAGTGAGGCCAACCCCCAATTTTTGACAATTTAAAGATGTAACGCAGCAAAAACACGATTTTATTAAGTCTCATCTGAAATAATTATTATCAAATAGCCTTGATATTGACAGATGGTCATTATTATTACTATTTAAAAAATAAACAGGGTACCAGCGTAGCTGCACGTCCCTGAGAAGTCACTTAGCAAGATGACAATCAAATTGGTAAATAAGGAATCAGTCAGATTAATCATGGGTCCATCAAGAACTTTGCAAAGAGACTCAAAAGAAGTTTTGGCACTGGTTGTGGGCACATTGAACACAAGTTGTGAAGCACTACCAAGTTCATTTGACAACAGTTATTTGTGATGAGACTTAAAATTCGTGTTTTTGTCACTTTTTGCTGCGTTTCGTTTTTGAAACGTCAAAAAACCGTGGGTGGTCTCACTAAAAGTGGCTTAACTTTTGTTCAGTATTAAATATTGTGATGAAATCCGGCCACCATGTGTAGATATGAATTGTCTATAAGATTGTAAAATTTCATTTTGATATTTGTATTTTTGGCCAAGATATTTGCAAAAAACCTAAATAAATTGCGCTTCGTTTTTGAAACGTCAAAAAACGGGGGGTGACCTCCCTAAAAGTGACATAACTTTGTTCTGTTTGAAATATTTTGATGAAATCTGGCCATCATATGTAAATGTGAATTGTCTATAAGCCTGTAAAATTTCATTCGAAAATTCTTAATTTTTGCCAAGATATTGGCAAAAAACCTAGGGGGGTCTTTTTTGGCGCACCCTGTATATAATAGAACAATCGACTGCAGCGGTAGATAAACCAACCAGTAGCGGGGCAGGGGGGCTAAGTCCCCCCCAAAATAGGCGTTCCATTTTCCCCATGCAAAAATGACAAATTTCGACGTTCAGCCCCCCCCCCCCCAAATGCTGAAGCTGCTGACTAAAAAAAGGTCATCAGACATTTTGGCAGTGAAAACGGAACTACAAATGGATTTTTTCCCCGGAGTTCAGCCCCCCAAAACTGAAATCCTGGCGCCGCCACTGAAACCAACGCACGACATCTATTCTACCTGCCTTCAATCTCATCATCTAGTATTAGAATGTTAATATTAATATCCAATGTTAGAAATTCCAGCGCTCAAAATGTTCATCATTACAGCGCCAGTTTGCATGGAGTGGGTCTTGCAAATGTCCCCAATTTATAGCGAAAAGGCGTAGACAGAAAAGCTGCTGCTCTGTAATACGCATGCCCAGCTGTTACAATCATTTTGGTAATTGTCTGCTCTGATCCCCCATTGGTGGCTCCACATTACGTCACTCGCAATGTGGATGGATGTATGGGTGTGGGTTGCGGCCAGATCATGACCATGGAAATGTTGGGGGGAGGGGGAAGGCCTCCATTATATGAATGATATGTCAATTGCAACATATTATTTTCAGCTGTAGTCTTATAAATGCTTAAATATTTATAAATAAAATGTCATGACGCTATCCTTGTCGCAGGATAACAAGTCTTCTTCTTCAAGTTGATCTGATTTTAGACTCATTTGCTTTCGTGCGTTTTGGCTTGCATGCTTAGAAAATCGATGGCTGCATTAAATTTTGGAAGATGCATACAATGTTCCAGGGTTTAGCCATGTCTTACCCATCATGAACCATGTCCATATGGTGGTTAATCAAACGCTCTTGCCCTCACGGCCCCACCCTCCGTCATCATCTATTTCGCCAGATGCAAACCCTCCATCTGCGCATGCTCTCCGCCGGTCAGTGCATACTGCATCCCATGCAAAGGTCATGACCTCTCTCCATTCATCGCCTATTTTTTATTTTAGGTAAAGGAAAGACTCACCATTTTCTGGAAAGTAAACGGTTGCTAGTTGGCGTGAAACTGTTTGTTGGGCCAGCCTGGTTCTCAGACCAGCCCAACCGCGATTAGGTTGAGAACTTTGCTGACGTCGGGAAATCCCCAAGGTTTTCAAATAAAAATTATCGTTTTGGTATGTCTATTAATAGGATACTGTTGATTCTGGTTGCGCTATGTACTCTAGGTATATCTGTCCTTTATGGAGGATAGGGATGAGGACGAGGAGGAGGAGGAGGAGGAGGAGGAGGAGGATTTTGACCTAACGACCTGTTTTAAACAAATGAAAGGACATGCATGTTGACGTCGTTTGTTATCCATGGTTATCCGATAAAAGGAGCAAAGGTCAAGAAGAAGCAATAGAAGGTCGAAAACGGACGATAACTTTATAACCACGAGTAGCCTACATGATAGACAACCTAACCACGAAGTGTATTATACATGTATAATAGCCTATAAAACATCCACTCAAAGAAACAGGCACAAATCAACCAGACAGCAACACTATCGATGGGTTTCAAGGAGAACCCGTATAATAATTATATAAGCTTACGTCTTGTGCATTTTTATAAGTGTGCGTGCGTGCGTGCGTTTGTGCGCGCATGTGTTGTATGTGTGTATGCCTATAATTACATGTATTTATCAAGATCAATTGACATTCTAAGAACCTTGTGTATTTATAGTCTGTCCTTCTGACTACAATTATTACGAGGCTATGCGTACACGATTGCATCGCCAATAATTAGGCTATTATAGTGATAATTATGAAAGTGGAAAAGTATTCATCAAGGACTTCTATAATAGACCGGTGCTAATCACCGTTATTATACGGCTTCATGTAGCCTACACTTGCATATAGGCCTACACTGTATAAGTCTATAAGAGTTTATAATTATATAGGCCACCATATATATACATGTACATATATATAAAATATATTTATAAATATATGTACAAGCATGTATTTAGTGCACTATGGCTGTGGATTTTAACGATTAATTAATTGATTAATCGTTAAAAACATTAATCGACTACTTAGCTGATCCATCGTTAACAAGTTTAATTGATCGATTATTTGATTACAATTTTTAATAAATTGATTTATCGCTAGCAATTTTAAGTAATTGATTAATCGTTAACAATTTTTAATTAATCTATTAATCGTTAACAATTTTTAATTAATCCATTAATCGTTAAAAAAAATAATTAATCGATTAATCGTTTAAACTTGTTAATTAATTAATAATCGTTAAAAATTTTAATCGGCTAATTTTGGTCTATATTCGATTAATGTTTACTTATTTCTCGATGGTCGCGCGGTCCGTGCACGCTCCGCACTAAACAACAACATGCCATGGTGAGCATTGATCAATGAATACAATGATGATGTGAAACATCTGCGTTGAAAAGCTGAATGATCATTTTCAATCAATCAAATCAATAATACGGTGAATTATTGTGACAGAAGAGTCGTCTAAACTGTCTTCATAGCAATTAACCGTTTTTCGTTGACTAAGCACACATCGCTTGGATTTCAATCATTTTCATCACGTGGAATGAAAAGACTCATGAAGTTATGGCATTTTAAAACAGTCTTTCAAGCTCCTTAATATTATACGCATAGGCTACCAGATAATAAATTAATCGAATTTAATCCAAGTAGGCTAAATGTTAGATATTGATCGAGCAACTTTTAATCAGTACCAGCCTAATATACACATTACACACACTATATATCAATATTATATATCAATCTTATATATATATATATATATATATATATATATATATATATTCAGACAGAGAGAGAAGAGAGACAGACGATGAAGTCTGCTGTTTTAAGTCAATTGCGGCGGACAGACAAACAGGGCTTGTCTATAAATAGGTACACACGCGTACACTGACAGACACACACACACACACACACACACACACGCACACACACACACACACGCACGCGCGCACACACACACACACACACACACACACACACACATGCACACATGAACGTAAATGTACCTCTCCTTACTTCTGGTTGTGGACGGGGTGCGTTTCCCTCCACGAACACGAGTCTCAGTCCTATACTCCATCAGTTGCCGTGGCTTAGTATGGCTAACTCTTGAGTTCCCGATTAAATTTCAGCTGTCCTTCCTTTGACCTTCATGCATAATCCCCAATGCATCTTCCAACCTTCAGTCTCTGCTGACTCTTTACATTTCTCTTTACATTTCTCTTTACATTTGTCTTTACATTTCTCTTTACATTTCTCTTTACATTTCTCTTTACATTTCTCTTTACATTTCTTCTCATCGTCTGCGATCATCAAGTATAAAAAGATCTTATAGAAACTGAATCCCGATGCAGAACAGCTATGGATATAAAATTATGCTCGCGTGCATTCGATGCCTTTGCACGGAATCGACTTCCACTCTCTCTCTCTCTTTGTGTCTCAAATTCATTTTCTTCATTCATAAATCGACTCAAAACCCACAATGTCTGCTCTGCAAAACACGCATTGCTTAAATCCTGACCATAGAGATGTATTATAATAAATATAACGCTAGAGGGAATATCACGTCTATACATTGAAATCTTTGTCTAATTGGACCCGACCAATCACAACTGTCTAATTGGACCCGACCAATCACAACTGTCATTGGACCCGACCAATCACATACAGTCTAATTGGACCCGACCAATCACATACTGTCTAATTGGACCCGACCAATCACAGTCTTACACCTTCGACATAAAAATCGTCTGTGATTGGTCGTTTGCACAGAGTGACGTCACTGGCGTGATTACCGTTAATATATATAAGGTTGTTGGTGACTTAACATTTCCATGCAGAGGAGATAGGCCATACTCTCTCTAGCGTAGGATAATCATACATCTCTATGATCCTGACGGAATATTCACTTTAAACTTTAAATAATTGTTGCGTAGGACTACAACATTGTCTAATATTACAGAAAATCTAAACGAAGTGGCTTTTCTTTCCTTTCTCTTGTTATTTCTAGTCCCCATCTTGGTTTAGCTAGCTGATATTATACTACTCTATTATATTTATTTAATATTTACGGTGGATAGTTTATTATTTGATAGAATTAGCAGTTAATTTATTCAATCCCATTCCGTCTCAGAATTTCCCTCACTCTACTGAGTTGTTCCCTGTTCCACAACTTCCACTGGAACATTGTCATCGCTACTGAACGATCCAAGTAAACACCCTGCAATCCTTAGCGCCAGCATAGAATGGTCGGTGGCCTGCATGCCTCTCCTCTGCCGTCTCTTCTTTCCAAAGACGGTGTGCGGTCAGTGTGTTCATTGCCGCTTAGATCGCAAAAGAGCGCATGCAACACAGATTTCCAATCTTCCATGCACTAGACCCAACCTCACTCCAGCCTATCAAATCTATTCCACTCCATAATTATTGTGACATTGCATCCCATTGGTTGTCGTCAAACATAAACAGCTGCGCCACCTAGCGAATGACGATGGAGTCTGCGGTCAAGCAAAACAGCGTCGTTAATTGGTTGCTATAAATAGAACGACGTCACTGATTGGTCCGATGACTTTGTCTTAACTGCGACGACACCAAGCGTCAGTTGATATTTCTATAAGGTCAAGGTCATGAACATCTTAAAATTGCTTGTTTTCCCAGAGTGCCAGTCCCAAGACTGGCTGAATGAGGAGGGCGACACTAATCAGATCATCTTAGTTACGACACAGTGTCGCTAAACAGCAATTATAGACCGTGGACATCTTTTGGAATAAGAGATGGAGTCGCTTTTCGTCTTTCAAGGTCTTTGCTCAAAGGTTAAAGGTTGAAGGTTATTTATGCGGAGTTTTTTCAAGGTCGTTCGTCATTCATCCATCTCTTCATCATCCTTAGGCTATCTTCACAATCTCTTTTGTTATGTTATTATGTTTTTTGCCTTAAATTAGGACAATTTTCGGTAAACGTGTAGTTTAGCGTAATTAATTATTTTCACGGTTTTAACGACACAAAAAGCGCCGTAAATTATTCCTAATGACTTGCAATGGTCTACTCCAGCGGTTCCCAACCCGTGGCCCGCGGGCCAAAAGTGGCCCGCGAGGCCTCACAAAATGGCCCGCCAGGCCCCAACAATGGCACTCATCTCTCAAAGAATTAACAAAAATATATGAAAAAATGACAATTTGGACAGGATAGAACATAGCCTACTATCATTTTCGATTACAAATTATTTTATTTTGAAGACTTTAAACATCAACCATTCTACTTTGAATTAATTATAACAATTTTTATGCTTTTAGTCAATTAAATTTTAGCATGGTGGCCCTCTAAATGCCCTAATGTCCTCTAACTAAGAAAAAGTGGCCCTCTTGTCCTGAAAACTTAGAAAAAGTGGCCCCACAGTCAAAAAAGGTTGGGAACCACTGGTCTACTCTAACTCATCTAACAGCACACTTAAAATTTCGTAAGAATACGAATATTGAGAGAAATATGTTTTTAAAATGTCACATTTCCCATGCGAAATCGCTGTTCGAATCACCGTTGAACTCAACATCTGACCGGAAGTTGGGATACGCGCCCGAACCATCGACGTATATGCGACTAAAAATAACGTGAACGTCAAAACTTCGGTCCTAGGTTCAAAATGAGAAATGGAAGCTGGATGAAGGTATTTCTAGACGTGAAATAGAAGCCGGATTGACGAAAAACGCTTAAGTAGGCTAATGGAAGCTGGATGAGGGTATTTTTATATCTGAAAGAGAAGCTGGGTTGACGAAAATAACGGGCGAGAAATAGAAGCTGGGGTAATAAAAATAATCAAGCTGAAATTGGAGCTGGATTGATGAAAAATAGTTATTATTAAAACAGAAGTTGGATTCATAAAACAACTGATGCAATTGAAAAAGCTGGACTTTTACTTACTTACTTATTAATTTTTGCTTGCCGCACGCCACTTCCGGAAAAGGTCGCAATTAAACAACAACTTGGATCGGCGGTTTGTTACGACAAAATATTACAATTTTTCGATCGAAATCCTTCTTTTTAAGATATTCGAAGTATAATCATACATCACTTTGGCAATAGCACGTTTATATGAATATTTTAAGACGCTTTTTGTGCCATTATAAGCGTGAAAATAATTAATTACGCTAAAATACACGTTTACCCAATTTTCCCCTCTTTGTTTATGACTTTTATTAATTCGTTTAACCAGCTATTAGTAGGCTAAGTCTATAGGTGACGTATACCCTCTAGTGAACTCTCGAGGCAGGTCATCACAAGGCTTTTAAAAGGAAGTTTCAGAACTGCACAATCAACAATTTTAATCTAAGCTTAATGCGTCCTTTGGTCCGAAGAATTTCTGACGACCTTTTTTAGTCATTCGTCATTATTCGCCATGAACTGATGCAACGAAAATAACGCACGCACAATTATTTAGACGTTTTAACGTATTAGGTATTTTTGTCACTGCACAACCACTTCGTTTCATTCCGACACTCCATCGTAAATTAACCCCAATCATCTGACAGTGACTTATTTCAATGATTTACACTGCACCAGATTGCTTTTACAGCTACACAAATTCTTTTACAACTGCACATTTTTGCACAGTGTTGTAGGCTAGGCTAAAAAATGCCCTTGGTCATCATCAAACCACAAATACAATGCAATGCATAAATTGTAGCGAAATTTCCTGACAATCTTTTTTTAGTCTTTAGGTCGAAATCTCACGAAAATTATAATATAGCCTACATGCACTTTCGCAGCAAAAAATAACCGATGACCTTTTCAGTCTTTCTTTCTATTTACCAAAATTAACCAACATGGCAATAATATGCATGGTCACCACTTAAGGCCGCTCAATTTTTTTGGGGGGGGGAGTGGAAATTTCTACACGTTGACTTTGGGGGGGATAAAACGTATTTTTATGTATTATACAACACCTCGCGATTTTTCCTGGGGGAATTCCCAGTTTCCCACTGAGCGTCTGGATTAAACACTTCGGATCGATCAGCTGGCGGTGCAATATAGACATTGAGCAGAATCATTGAAACGTGTCAACAAAATAACCGATTGAAGGTAAACTACATCAGGTGCAATCATTTCTTGTATACTATACTGAAAAAGTTGTAAATTTTACAAATAGAATCCGGTCATTGTAGTAAACTTATGTTATGAATAATGTTGAAAGAAGACACGGTTGATGAAGTGCATTGGATGCACAAAAGCACAATAGCCTAAAGCTAGAATCGATTGCGTAGCCAGATTTTTTGAATGAAAATGCGAAACATGAAAGTTGAAAGTTTAGGAAATTTACCGTTCGCAGAAAACGCTCTCTCTCTCTTCTCTTCAGTTGCATTCTGGAAATGTTGAGGTTCCCAGTCAGCTGAGAGCTTATAACAGACATTGACATCTGGACACATTATGTCATGATGGGAAATTCGTTGGGTTTCAATGCCGTGTAGGCCTACTTTCATTTTCTGTGCTGGTTATTCAGTGTAATAAATAGTTAGTAAAGTTAGTATAAATAGTTAGTAGGCCTAGGCCTATTAGAATGAGCTGGTGCCCTGGCTTTCGAGAGGTGCTTTAGAACTTTGGACATTAGTGGCATGGCTAGATGGTACTGTGGTTTGGATAGAGAAATTAGACTGAGACAATAACACATTATATATGGCAATGTTGTTGTTGCTACATAGGCCTACACGTAGGTGATTTAACCGCAACATTGATTGCGTTATATTTCCGCCAATGGTGAAAATATACCTGAAGACTAATATAGGTTATTATGGTGTAACCTCAGCGCCCCCGGAGTAAACCATGGCAGCTAGAAAATGAGTGCATCGACTGCACAGCAGTGCACACTACCGATGTGAAGTGGATACGGTGAGGCAGAGGACTGACTATGCAACCTGGAATGCCGAGGCGAAGAAAGTCAAGTCGCACATGTATATGACGATTCTTATCCATATAGCTGGTGCTATGGACTGTCAGGATATTTTTATTCTGAACTAGCTGTACCCGGCCACGCGTTGCTGTGGCAGAAAAGACTCTCCCCATCCTCCCCCTCCCCCTTCCCCTCCCCTCCCCTCCCCTTCCCCTCCCCTTCCCCTCCCCTCCCCCTCCCCCTCCCCTCCCCCTCCGTCCCGCTCCCTTTGCTCCTTTCCTCCCTCAACCACGAATATTGAAAGGCCGCAAAATAATTATGCGAATCGCTTATGACGTCACGGCACGCGACCTCATTCATGTTTCGTCTGCTTGGTCGCAGTCACTGTCAAGGCGTTTCTGAAATCTGGCAACGTGCGTTTTTGAATTTGCAAATGGCGGTCGATCGGAATGCAAACTTCACTTTTTGTGGAAAATATTGCGTTTTTTCGGATAAAAAGAAAAATGAACACTCTCCTATAGGAATGGAAGGTTTTGTTAAATTTTCAAAACAATCTGTGCGGTACGTTTCGAGAACACTTTACACAAACTATTGGAAAGTTTCATTTTTATTTATATAGGCTAGATTAATCTTCCGGACTTGATTGAATAGAGCGCGCTTGATAAGCTCGTCTCCATCGCTTTGATTCTGATGGGGGACGAAATCAGCGAGCAATAATTACCCTCTCTCTGTCTGTGGTGTGCCAGTATTAGACGGCTTTCACAACGGGTGGATGTTGTAATTTTTACTTGCATGCCTATGGAAGTCTATTTGGTTCATATGAAAGTGACTACGCCACTTTCTTTCTTACTGCACCCATGACTTGTTATGCTAAAATTATTGGCAAATCAACTTGAACGGCCACGGCTGCCGTAAGCATTGGCCGCATGATGTCACTAACCTCTTATTATTGTCACACAACTTGACACAAGGCTATATATTGACTCTGTGCAGCGCAAACAGGGTTGCCACTCATAGCTTTTTTCACGTAGATCTAGGTTTTTTCGGCCTTATCTAGGTTTCTAGGTTTTTTTGTCAGGATCTGGCCTTTTTTTCTCACGGCAGTTTTTTTCCACTTTTTACGCATAAAAATTGGCTTTGCTAGGTGAAAATGCACAAAAGACGTGAAAAAGTTGAAAATGTTGTAAATATGGACACCAAAAGTTATAGATTTATTTCGAATCGAAAGACTAAAAAGGTCATCAGAAATTTTTCTTGGGAAAGGAAGCAAATTTTGGTCGAATAAATAAAAAAGTTCCTCAGAAATTTGAATTTCAAGCGCGAAAAATCGAAAAATCCATGTATTTTCTCCAAAATTCTCGATCTAGCCTTTTCTAGCTTTTTTTTGGCCCTATCTGACCTTTTTTCAAAATTCAGAGTGGCATCCCTGAGCAAGTTTCGCGATCTCGGGTTTTACGTTATTGCCAGACGTTTTAAACAATTAAATTAAAATTAACAACAAAGAATTTCTTGAATGAAGTTACGTGATATTTTTACGAATGTAATATTCGTTGGCAGTTTTAATATTCGTTAATATTTGCAAATCTTAATCAAAAACTCGATCTATCGTCTCTGCTTGAATTCCCTTCTCACCGAGAAAGTTTAGCTATAGGCTAAGCCGCTAATTAATTATAGGTTATACCATGGAAGAGCGAATAAAGATGATTATCTTTCACATCAACGTCAAAAGAAAAAAAAACTTGAATAAATAGTCAAGATCAGTGATTAATCATAAAGTCAAATCGTGGAGCTTCTTTAAAAGTGGAGTCTTACCTTTGACTGTTTCAACTGAGAACTATTCCATTGTTTTCCATTAGTTTATTCCATTGTCTTCCATCATTCATCAGAAACAAAAGACAAAAGATTAAATCTCCTGCGCTGAATCTAAAATCTCGTGTTGGAATTTAACGAAATTAGTCGACCTACAAATGCAGTCAATGATGGAAAAACGTCATCAATCGTATAAAATAATTATTCTGTGATATCTCAACTTATTGCATTCCTCTGCATTCTATACAATCATCCACACAGGTCTCTCCATTTGATGGCCAGCAGCAGACATCGAAATGATACAACTGTGTACATGCATACACCCTAATTGCACAGGATACTTATTATATGTACCTGTAGGAAAATTATTAACATATTAAATACATATGCAAATTACATACACATTTTTAATATAATTATACGTGTGGAATATATATATATATATATATATATATATATATATATATATAATTTTATATATACACTGTGTCCGGAAAAAAAGGGACCCATTTTCTAAATATCAAAATAAATAGTAAATATTAATCGATTTTCACAATTCAAAGACCGTTTTTATCCCAACATATTTGTCTAACATTTGTAAAAATATAAAAGTTCCAGTCCAAATAATGACGTCATTATGACGTCATTTGCACAAAAAGTCAAATTTAAGAGATAAATGCGCAAAATCATCAAAAATTGCAATATTTTTATGATGTACCGTAATTTATCAATAATAAATGTAGGTTTGATTTAATTTTTATATCTGAATTAATTTGTGGTCAAAGTGTACACCTTTGGCCTCAACATAAGCTTCAAAACGGTCGCGCTAATAGCCAACAGCAGCATCGATAACCAGCGTATCAAAATCCTCCCCAGCAGGCATTAACAATTCGCTCACGGAGTTCTTCAATGTCTCTTATCCTTGTCCTGTAGCCTACACCTTCCCCATCAATCTCCAAATCTTATTATCAGCGGGTTTTAAGCGGGCGGCTGTTTAGCAGCCAAAGAATTAAGAAGAATGAAATCCGAGTCTCTTTAGTCAACAGTTCAACATTTTGACCAACTCGGTGAGCTGAAGCACCATTTTGTTTAAATGTGTAGGCTATTGTTCCGAATATTCCAGGAAATCAGGCACGACTTTTTTATAGAGCGGACAATCCCTTTAATAAGCTGCATTTATTTTCATTCCTTATATGGATTTCTGTTTTACCAAGAGCCAATATCAACCGAAACCATGCATGAATAGCCGGATAAATGCATTTTTATGCAAATGACGTCATTATGACGTCATTGTTGTGACTGAAACTTTTATATTTTCACAAATATTAGACAAATATGTCAGGATTAAAATGGTGTTTGAATTGTAAAAATCGATGAATATTTACTATTTATTTTCATATTTACAAAATGGGTCCCTTTTTTTCCGGACACAGTGTATATCCATAAATTTATGAACACGTGGATATACGTGTACATATCGAGAGATGGCGTAATGCGCAACAGTGCATTCATGCTGTGTTTCGGTCAGGTGGTAACGCAGATGTTATACAATACGCAATCATTATGTGCATGTATAACATATAAATCATAGAAATGCATGCTTGTGTACATGTGATGATTCAGCGTGTATATATATATATATATATTATATATATGCACAAGAGAAAGATCTCCAATAGGTCAATTGCATGCGAAAACTTTTGTTAGCTTCATTTCCTGTACTGCCTGAGGGCACAAACATACATAATTATGCTGTGTGTATGTGGGTGTATGTATGTATGTATGTATGTATGTATGTATGTATGTATGTATGTATGTATGTATGTATGTATGTATGTATGTGTCGTATCCCGTGTAAAAGGGCACTTTTTTATCCTAGTGGTTAATCGGTTGGGTTTAACTTATACAAGAAATTCTTCCAAATTCAACAAACTCCCAGTTTTCTTATGAAAAATATATAATGAAGTTATTCAATTGCATTCAAATACACAAACAAATAACAATCCTATTTACCTAGTGTGGCGAGTTACTTAGGAAATATTATATTTGCGCTTATCTGTCGAGTTGTATGAAACTCGAATGTCTTCGGCTCTCTCCGTCGTCCGATTCTTCGCAGTCAAGAATGTTGATCAGACGGTTGAATATGCAGTCATGGAAGTGACCACACCAAACGTCTTACTCGTATCTTGCCGTGAATCAGTTGCACACGAGATGAATCATCGCATTCACCTCACAGCTCTTCTCCAGTTAACCAAACGTCCTTCGTACTTCACACGCCGATCAGCTGTTCGCTAGCCGATTCAAATTACACTACTCTTCAGACTGTTGCCTAAGAGTTCGTCTTCTTCGCAAGTGTCTCACACTTCACACGATGATTATTATGCACTAACGCAAATTTCTCATTTAAATTGCGTTGCACTTAATGCACAATACTTTGAACTATCGGTTGATCGTCCGAACAGTTCAATTACCTTCGTCTCTACTCTGAAAATCACAACTTTGGATTGATCACCGCAGCGAAACAACCACCATTTCCAGATATACCTGTAGAGAGTCAAAAACTTAACGTCCACTTCGCTGACGTCATTTTTAACTCGTCACGTCATTCGCTTCCAGTTTGCACCAATCACGAATAGGATTAGCGTCCTTTGTTGTCATGGTAATCTTGACCACTCGTTATTACGCTTAGCTGCAGTCATTGGTTTTATGTATTAATATTTTATATGTTGCCACACATATTACCTAAACTCGCCAATTAAATTGCCTAGCTTAACTTCTACCTATAATTAATAATTATACATGCATAGCAAGTGTTTAATTTGATAATCATTTAATATAACCACGACAAATACCCTTTCTTCAAAAGTCTGTACACAGGCTTTATCAACTTATCTAATTATCAAATTACAATAACTGCTTATGCCTATGCTTATACTACTTTACACAACATCACAACCTAACACAACTACTTCTTATCTACCTATAGTATCACCATTGATTTACTTAAATCTTAGGTCAATCCTCTACTTAAATAATCGGACATTACGTTATTACATCCCTTAATGTAACGTACTGTAAAACAATAATTCTGAAGGGCAAGACTCCACCTCATGACTCTTGCATTCTTCATCCTCCCTTCCTTCATGTACTGTAGTCCACAATGGTCAGTCTCGATCACAAACTCTCTTCCACACAAATATCGATCAAATCTACTGATTCCCCACATTATGGCTAAACATTCTCTTTCCTCAACTGAATATCGCATCTCTCTTTCCAACAGTTTTCTACTCGCATATGCTATCGGATGGTTTATTCCTTCATATTGTTGAATAAGAACACAACCTATCCCTTTTCCTGATGCATCTGTCTGTATTATAAATTCTTTCTCCAAGTCTGGTAACCTAAGGATTGGTGTCTTAGCTAGTGCTTCTTTCAACTGCTCAAAACTTTCACCTAACTCTTGGTTCCATTCAACATTGTTAGGAGCTAACTTTTTAGTCAAGTCGCTCAACGGTGCCATCAATTCTGCGCAATGTGGAATAAACTTTCGATAGTAATTTATCGCTCCTAAAAAACTTCTCACTTGCTTCTTCGTCTTAGGCTGTGGCATTTCCACAATCTTGTCAATAGATTCTCCCTTAGGGCTTATATCGTCGTTGTTCAATGTATGGCCTAGGAAATCTATCTTGCCATATCCTAGTGAACATTTCTTCGGTTTCAATGTCAAATGAGCTTTTCTCACTCTTGTGAAAAACTCTCTTAACGTCTTCATGTGTTCATCCCATCCTTTTGTATGAGCAAGAATATCGTCGACATAACTTTCTAGATTTTCAGTTCCATGTAATATTTTCCGTATCAAGCGATTATAACTGGATGCGCTATTGACTAGTCCAAATGGTAACACATTGAACTTATATAATCCGCTTGCACAGATGAATGTGGTTAAGTCTTTTGATTCTTCGCTCATTGGTATCTGCCAATACCCTTTACAGAAATCGAACTTGCTATAGATTTTACTTCCACTGAGTTTATTGAAAATATCCTCATTCGACATCATCGGTTCTGGATCGAATACTGTCACTTTGTTGAGTTGTTTATAATTACAGCAAAGTCTGTTACTTCCATCTGACTTTTTAACAACTACAAGCGGCGCTGCATACGCTGCTTCCGATCTTTCTATAATTCCATTATCTAGCATCGTCTCTAATTCTTTGTTTATCTCCGCTTGAAGATGATATGGCGTTGGATAAGCTCGTAACCGAATTGGCTCATCACTCGTCAGATGAATCTCATGCTTTACCATATCTGTCCTTCCTGGCTTATCACTGAATATGTCCTCATGTTCTCTCAGTAGTTCCCTTAATTCTCTTTTCTGTTTTTCCGTCAATTTAGGATTGATATCCACATCTTTGTAAGTCTCCGTTTGTTTACTTACATATAAGCTCAATATCTCTTCTTCTTCATCTTCACCATCTTTACCATCATGTACTATCGCCGATATGTATGCTGACGTCTCTACATCATTACCTTCTCCATTTCTCTCGTAGTACTTCTTTAGTATATTGATGTGATATGTTTTGAGTTTTCCACCATCAATTTCCACCTTGTAATCATAATCTCCTATTTTGCCTCTGACCACAAATGGTCCTTGCCATTTTACAAGCATCTTATTGTTACAACTGGGTAACAGTAATAAAACTTTATCTCCTATCTTCAACTCTCTGTAACGTGCTTTCTTATCATAATACTTCTTGTTCTTTTCATTTGCTTTATGTATGGCCTTCTGTGCCATATCACATGTTTCTTCTATTCTTTCTCTCAAATCGGTCATGTATGTATAAACATCTTTTACCTCATCTTCCACTTTCTCATTTGTCCAGAGTTCCTTTAATATCTGTATTGGTCCTCTGCATGACCTTCCAAAAATTAATTCAAAGGGTGTGAACCCATGACTTTCGTGTACAGTGTCTCGTAACGCGAATAATAGTGGTGCCAAGAACCTGTCCCATTCCTTGACCTGTTCTCCTATTAGCTTCCTCAATGTTGCTTTTATTGTCCCGTTAAGTCTCTCCACACATCCATTTCCCATAGCATGGTAAGGACTAGTGAAAGTGTGCTTGATCAACAACATCTTGTTAACATCAGCCATCAGTTCTGAAGTGAATTGGCTCCCTCTGTCAGTATGGATTTTCTGAGGAACACCCATGCGACAATAAAAATTGAACAAGGCTTCCGCCACCTCCTCTGTAGTTATTCCTTTCAGTGGAATCGCTTCTGGGTATCTGGTACTCAAATCCACTATCGTTAATATATAGCGATAACCGCTTGATGACATAGGTTCTATCACTCCGATAATGTCTACACAGACATGTTTGAATGGTACATCCAGTACCGGAAGATGTCCCATCGGTGCTCTGTGGCTCACCTTTTTATCCACCGACTTTTGGCATACATCACAACTCAGGACATACCTTTTAATTTCTTGTCCTATCGATGGCCAATAAAATTCATTCACAATTTTATCATGGGTCTTCTTCATACCCAAATGTGCTGACAATAGCGAGTTATGGGCCACGGCTAATACTTTACCTCTAAGTTCCTTCGGGACCATTAACTGCCACTTCGCATCATCTTCCGTTGTCTCCATGAATCTCCTATACAAAAATCCGTTCTTCTTCACATAAAGAACTTTCTCTGTTACACTGTCATCACCACTCCAATCAATTGCTTTATCCCAAAACTTCTTCAAAGTCTCATCTTTGCTTTGTAACTCTTTAATTTCTTTTGTTGATACATTTAAATCCGGCATCTCAGTAACTTTCAACTGTTTGTATTTTGTTACTTTCTTTGATTCCGCTCTGGTTTCAACTGCTGCTGTCGTTTGGCACACATCATCATTCTCGATGACGTCATCCGTTACATCATCATTTAATTCACTTGTGATTTCACTCGCAAAATGAACTTTCTTTTTGTCACTTTGTCCTTGTGACTCAACACTTAAAGATTTCTGAATCTTTTTCAATCTATCCTCTCTATTCTCGTTATCATCTGTATCACTCCGATCACAGTTTATCATGTTATCTGTAGTTTCTTTCACTACCAGATATTTTAGTCCCTTCATCCTACCGATAATTACTGGTTTCACCGGTTCTTCCATCACCATTGCTTCAACGTTTCCTGTAAAATACTCACTTTCAATATTAACCTTTGCTGTCGGAAAATTTCTCAATGTCCCATCGATTAATATGCATTGGGCTTCTCTTCCTGTGAAATCAACATCATTTACCAGTGATCTCTTGACAATACATGTGCTTGACCCAGAGTCATATAGACAACTGGCATTCACACCGTTCACCTTTAGCTGACCTTCATTTTTATTCTCAAGGTCATCGCCATCATCTCTCCGATCAGTAACCATTGTACTTGCTGCCAACTGTATCGGTAATTCCTTCTTACGTTCTTCCTCTTTTTCAACTTCATTTAGTTTCAACTCTTCATTTGCTTGCGCTATCTTGTACGCCCTATTCTCATATACTTGTATAGCCGCCGCAGTATGTTTAACAACTCCTTTTTGTTTGTGTGAACAATCATATGACTTGTGTACGGTTCGGCCACATGAGAAACAAGTTATCTTATGTTCAGCCGCCTGTTCTCTTTCTCTACTAAATCCTCTATTCATACTTCCATTATGATTCGTCTCCCTGTTCTGTTTCATGTCTCCTCGTCCTCTATTTATGTTTCCATTAAATCTCTCTCTAGATTTATCGTCGAATGGTTTCACATTCGGTCTTTCATTACTAAACTTCACTGGAGGCCTTAGATTACTTTCTGTGTATTTATATCCGTGCGCCTCGATATAAGACTCGGCACAGTTCAAGGTGTCCTCTAGACTCATCTTGCCTCTTTCTTTGAGGAACATCTTAAGTTCATTGCTACACGTAAGGTAGAACTGATCTCTTAATAATAAGTTCTCCATTCCTTCGTAGGTTTTCTCGAATCCAGCTTGAAGTAGCCACTGCTGCATATATCTCCTCAACCTATGCACAAAATCTGTAGGTGTTTCACCTGACTCCATTTTACTCATCTTAAACTTGTTACGATATCCACCCTCTGTTAATTGAAACCTTTTTAACAGATGTCTTTTCAAACACTCGTAATCTTGTGTCTCCTCAGATGACATTCTTTGATACACCTCTAACGCTTTTCCTTCAAGATGCTTGGCTAGCATCAGAGACCAATTTTCTGTTGCTATCTCGTATGCCGTGCATGTCCTTTCAAATCTTAATAAATATGCATCCAAGCAATCTTTATTCTCATTGAATACAGGGAATTTTATATCTTTCATTCCTCTGTTATGGTTACTGTTTCCTTGATATGAACCATCACCAACCATTGTGAATGTGGCTTCACCTCTATTCTGATTACTTCTTGAATCAATTTCCCTCATCCTCAATTCACATTCAAGCTTCTTGACTTCAAGATCCATATTTCTCCTGGCTTGACATTCGGTTGCTTCACGAACTAATCTTGCCTCATTCTCACGACCTTCCCGTTCAAGTCTGGCATCATTCGCCTCTCTTTCAAGCCTTGCATTATTCGCTTGACTTTCTCGTTCCAGTCTAGCATCAGCTATTTTTGCTAACTCTAATTCTTGTGCTCTGGCTGCTGCTGCTTCTTCTCGTGTTCTGGCTTCTTTAATTTCTGCAGCCGCGGCTTCATCTTTAAGCCTTCGATCTTCTCGGTCACGCAGTCTGTCGTCTCTTGCTTCCTGCTGTCTATCACGCACAAACGTCTTCAACTCATCACCATCCATCCCCATCTCTTTAGCGAGTTTAACCCACTGTTCATGTTCTCCAAGTGACATGGTCTACTTCCTTGTTTACTTATTTAACAAGTATTTCAAATAGCTTTCGCTATATAAGAATTAAATTCTTCAAAAGATAATCTTAAAATAAGATTAAGAAAATGTCTCCTCTTGAGATGCGTACTCTATGGTTACGCGAGGTTAATCGTATGCTTGACCTTAACCTTTACTAAACAATTCGCATCGAGTAAACGCTTATTAATAAAGTCGTTCTTTCGCGATCGCAACAGCGATAACTTTTAAATTATACATTTTCAATACTTGAGATTAATGTTCGTTGATATTTCGAGTGTTAGTTAAAAATCCAGTTTTAATATTCCGGAACGTAGGACCCCATAGTTGTCGTATCCCGTGTAAAAGGGCACTTTTTTATCCTAGTGGTTAATCGGTTGGGTTTAACTTATACAAGAAATTCTTCCAAATTCAACAAACTCCCAGTTTTCTTATGAAAAATATATAATGAAGTTATTCAATTGCATTCAAATACACAAACAAATAACAATCCTATTTACCTAGTGTGGCGAGTTACTTAGGAAATATTATATTTGCGCTTATCTGTCGAGTTGTATGAAACTCGAATGTCTTCGGCTCTCTCCGTCGTCCGATTCTTCGCAGTCAAGAATGTTGATCAGACGGTTGAATATGCAGTCATGGAAGTGACCACACCAAACGTCTTACTCGTATCTTGCCGTGAATCAGTTGCACACGAGATGAATCATCGCATTCACCTCACAGCTCTTCTCCAGTTAACCAAACGTCCTTCGTACTTCACACGCCGATCAGCTGTTCGCTAGCCGATTCAAATTACACTACTCTTCAGACTGTTGCCTAAGAGTTCGTCTTCTTCGCAAGTGTCTCACACTTCACACGATGATTATTATGCACTAACGCAAATTTCTCATTTAAATTGCGTTGCACTTAATGCACAATACTTTGAACTATCGGTTGATCGTCCGAACAGTTCAATTACCTTCGTCTCTACTCTGAAAATCACAACTTTGGATTGATCACCGCAGCGAAACAACCACCATTTCCAGATATACCTGTAGAGAGTCAAAAACTTAACGTCCACTTCGCTGACGTCATTTTTAACTCGTCACGTCATTCGCTTCCAGTTTGCACCAATCACGAATAGGATTAGCGTCCTTTGTTGTCATGGTAATCTTGACCACTCGTTATTACGCTTAGCTGCAGTCATTGGTTTTATGTATTAATATTTTATATGTTGCCACACATATTACCTAAACTCGCCAATTAAATTGCCTAGCTTAACTTCTACCTATAATTAATAATTATACATGCATAGCAAGTGTTTAATTTGATAATCATTTAATATAACCACGACAGTATGTATGTATGTATGTATGTACTGTATGCATGTATATATGCATGTATGTATGTATGTATGTCTGTTATGTCATCATTATCATTATCACTACCTCTCCTTGTTCATCCCTCACAACGGCAAATATTAAACACTCACCTCTGCAGCTGTACCTCGCACGGACATACATGTTGTCTCGGACCCCTCTCCCCCACTGCCGTGTGGTCGAAGGACAGCCGATTTATATAGCACATCTTACAGAAGGACTTTCATGAGAGTCACAGGTGATTAAGTACAACTATAATAGAACGGAATGGTTTTCAAACGTTAGACAAAGGTAATTAAAGACAAAGGAGCTTTCGGGTCGAAGGATGGTGCCAAGTGACCAATTTCAATTCGAGTTTTTAAAAAAAATTCAAACTGGAAGAAAACGAGAGCAAGAAACCAGAAGTCCATAGCGAGACTTCCTTTTCTCCGACTTATCAGGCTTCGATGTGACTGCTATAGGCTAAAAGATAAAACACTTCGCCAATGATTTCGCATGAGATAACAATAGCATAATTGTTAAGTAAATGCGCTATTGTGATGGCGCCATGGAGGTCATTGTATGAGAAGGCTTTTGTTTTCCATCCTTTGTCTATTTATAATCCCATCATTGTTTCTGCCGTCCGCGAATAAGTTTCTGTCTCAAATATAATCTTCCGTTTTCTGGGTATAAGTATATGCGAAGACGCGAGTACTTGTCTCGTCATTATGTCCATACTCAGTCGCGTCCTCTGGTGATTCGTTTACGACTCTAGTATGTCTGTCTCCTCCTGTGGAGGGGGAGGACAAGGATGAGAAGGAGGAGGACAAGGAGGAGGAGGAGGAGGAGGAGGAGGAGGAGGAGGAAGAGGCGATGGATGAGAAAGAAAAGGAGGAGGAATATAAGGATGAGGAATAAGAGTACGAGTGAAGTAGGCGAGGTGAAGAGGACGACGACGACGAGGAGGAAAGGAGAGAGAGTGGAAATAAAGGAGGAGGAGGACGAGGAATAATTAGGTGGAGTTGGAGGAAGTGGAGGAGACTGAGGAATTATATGAGTGCGATGCAAAGTGTTTCTTCCTATGCCGTCATCTTCCATCTTCAGTTCATTCATTCATTCATTCATTTTGTATCAATGTATCAATGTATCAATGTATCAATGCATCAATGTATCAATGTATCAATGTATCAATGTATCAATGTATCAATGTATCAATGTATCAATGTATCAATGCATCAATGTATCAATGCATCAATGTATCAATGTATCAATGTATCAATGTATCAATGTATCAATGCATCAATGTATCAGTCCATCAATGTATCAATGTATCAATGTATCAATGTATCAATGTATCAATGTATCAATGTATCAATGTATCAATGCATCAATGTATCAATGCATCAATGTATCAATGTATCAATGTATCAATGTATCAATGTATCAATCCATCGCTTTATTTACCTCCTCCTAATCCTCCTCCTCCTTATTGTCCTCCTCCTCCTCCTTATTGTCCTCCTTCTCATTGTCCTCCTTCTCATTGTCCTCCTCCTCCTTCTGCCCCTCCTCCTCCTATTCTTCCTCCTCTCTTTCTACGTCCTCATCATTTCTTTTCGTTGCCCAATCCAAATCGTCATCAATACTCTGTCCATTCACATTGATCAATGACCAATGCTCCATTAATTCATCTTTAGCCATCTTATCAAACCGTTTGACTTCTATTGCGCCCGAATAGTAATAATACATTAGACACCAATCGATGTTTGCTGATTAAACTCATCGCATTCCAATTATAGCAGCAAATATATGTTGGAAACTTTTCCTGTTCTTTTCCATGCAGTTAACAACATGGTTTACGCATTCCCACGCGATATAACATCCCGCTCTTTTCACAGTTATTAGTTTATAAACTTCTTAACACTAATGTTCGCCAGTAAGTCGACATGGATCTACAAAATAATATCTAAATTAGCTATAATTAATTTACAAGACGATTATTTTTCATATGATTCCTGTGGAACCGTCTTCGCTTTTGAGGATGACATGTGCTCTCTCTGTGTCCTGCTTGACTCGCTGCTCCAGTGATATGGACTACAAAACCATGTTGTAACAATATTATATTATTAATTTTTTATTATTATTATTATTATTATTATTATTATTATTATTTTTTTTTTTTTTTTTTTTTTTTTTGCCCTGAGGTACTTCATTCCCCCAGGGACTTATGGACTATTATTAACTGAAGAATGTATGTATTATTATTATTATTATTATTATTATTATTATTAGACGATTTAAGAACATTGTGCTTGACTCGCTGTTCCAGTGATATGGACTACAAAACCATGATGTAACAATAATTATTATTATTATTATTAGATGATTTTAGAACATTGCGTTGTGTTTAATTCTGCAGAATAGTCTACCAGTAGTTGCAGAATATAGTAGTAGAGTTTAGAGTTTAGAGTAGACTGTAGAATAGGGTCAGAAAGAAGAGCAGATGGACCTGATGATGATGATGATGATGATGATGAGTGGAGATTGAGGAGCAGCTACATGTATAGAGTAAAAAGTACATGTATATTTATCATCTGCTCTTTGAGTGGAGCCAAACGAATATAAAATTATCTATAATAGCAGGTATTCAACTGGACATCGTCCTATGATAATATCATCATCATCAATATCATTGGTATATCGATCGATCGATCGACTCTTACTTTCTCAATGACGACGGGCAGATATCGTTCTTGAAGTTCGAGTTCAGCTGCGACATCGACGACTTTTCGACGAATCGAGATGAGGATCTGAGACGATTCGTGGAGGTTCGATTCGATCTGAATCTCTCGTGGATCCGTCGGATTGATGCTGCATGACATGTTGACAAACATATTAAACGAAATAATTAGTTCATTATCTGATCATCAGCATGTAGGATAATTTTGTTGTACATGCACGTTTTTGACGATAATTCTCAAAAATAATGTCTCGTACTTCTGGTCTAAACTAAAGATTTCTCATGATCGCTTTCAACGTTCTGTCTTCATCCAAACATGAATTCTATTTGTTTCATTCATTTCATCTCTATGGTTCTGACAATAATTATAGATTGGCATTCTTCTTGATATGTGTGTGTTATAGGCATAATACTGTAACAGTATTATGCCTATAACACACACATATCAAGAAGAAATGAAGAATGCCAATCTATAATTTCTCGCAGAAGCCAATGTCGCATGATGTCCATGGAATTTTGATGATGAAATCAGAAACACGATCAGTCAGCGATTCAATCAATCAATCCATCAATCAATCAATGAATCGATAAATGAATGAATCAGCGAATGAATCAATCAATAAATCAATAATGACGATGATGAGGTAGTCGTATAATACCTGCCAAAGAACGATCCTTTGGGAGGCAATCCAGGATGTCTGCATGCGACGTTGCTGAGAAACTCTGGTGGACCGACGATGTTTCCAAACTCTTCAGGATCCGGTGGCCTCATCCACGTCTCCTTGTAGTCATCCGTTTCCTCGTAGTCTGGAGCTCTGCACCAAGGTCAACGTCAAGGTCAACACGATAGCAGGCGAACAAAGATTCATTTCCAAGTTTTAACTACACTTGTCAATGACATATATTTGAATGGAAAACGGTTCTATAAGTAAGACTTATCTGTATCCTATGATATCATATTTATCTGATCACGTCAATCCAATCTTATCTAACCCTATCTTAATTAACCCATTCCATCCTATGACGTCCTAATATCTTATTTCAGTTAACCGTCTTCGATTATTATTTCAATTGTAAAATCTTCCGATCAGAGGCACCATTTGAAGCGAATATTCAAAACGAATATAGAAGCGAAAGAAGGAAGGATAGGGAAGGGTAGGGAAGGGTGGGTCGCTTCCACTGCAGGGATCCAACTCCAATGGGAGACCGTGCATGCAGCTGCAATGTGTCAACTGCAGTTGGGTGTCAAACCTTTTCCATGGAATAGTGAAGAGTCCACAGCACTTCTCCAACTTCTCCAGATCCTCTTCCGCTTCGTGCATCGACATGTTGATCCTCTCCATCATCCTCTCGATCATGTCCAACCTCTCTAAACATTCACACCACATACACAAGTACAATCACACATACGCACACACACGTATATATACATACACACGTACACACATATGCACACACACATGTACACGCACACATGTAAACACATGTACACACACCCAGCACACACACAGCATGCCTACACACACAGCACAGATGCACAGTATTTTACACACAAAAGATATCGATAATACGATAGTAACTTCAAATATATTATACAGCCGTTACTCGGCCCGTTAGTATTAGTAGAAGAAGTAGCACTGTAGCAGTGACTGTAGTAGTTGTACTAGTACTAGCTGTGGTCGTAGAGCAGCAGTAATGGTAGCAGTAGTTGTTGTAGTAGCTGTAGTAATAGTTTTTGCTGTTGTTACAATCGTAGTAGTCGTTGTAATCAGGGGCGGATCCAGGATTTCTGGTTAGGGGGGGCGTAAATACTACATACATACATGCATACATACATGCATACATACATACATACATACATACATACATACATAGGCCTACATACATACATACATACATACATACATACAATCATACATACATACATACATACATACATATATACATAAGTACATACATACATAGGCATATAAGCCCACACAC
The DNA here is from genome assembly GCA_945859605.1 of Lumbricus rubellus. Lineage (NCBI taxonomy): Eukaryota > Metazoa > Annelida > Clitellata > Crassiclitellata > Lumbricidae > Lumbricus > Lumbricus rubellus. The sequence continues at coordinate 713,046 of OX243816.1, read as the reverse complement.
ATACATGCATTTGTTCGGCGCAGTGCATGGTGAAGGGGTATAGGCCTAATTATTATAGTATGCATGTATGTATATATGTATGTATGTATGTATGTATGTATGTATGTATGTATGTATGTATGTATGTATGTATGTATGTATGTATGTATGTATGTATGTATGTATGTATGTATGTATGTATGTATGTATGTATGTATGTATGTATGTATGTATGTATGTATGTATGTATGTATGTATGTATGTATGTATGTATGTATGTATGTATGTATGTATGTATGTATGTATGTATGTATGCATGTATGTATGTATGTATGTATGTATGTATGTATGCATGTAAAGATAATATAGTCGATGCCAATTTATCATACGATAATTAACATAGTAATGATAGAAATTGAATACAGTAGTATTTGTATAAAAATAGATTCAATAAGCAAGTGATGCGCCTCATCCATGGACCACACGCCACTGAGCGTTAAGAGAATGAATATATGAGTAGACTAATCTTTGATACATTTAATTTTTGCTGAAGAGCTCCCATGACTCGACCTGCTGAAATTGCAGTTCTATATCCTTGATTTGCTTTTGTCCATAATATCGGCAGCTGCATGGGCGCCCGCAGGATTTTTTGCAGGGGGGGTCAGTCGACTCGATCGTGGCCAGAGGAGTTACGATACAAAATAATGCCATTAAAACCAAGCAACTCACACAACTATACATTATCTATACATTGTCTCAATCTTATTGCAGAGGTTACTTCTGATTGAATTGCTACAGTTGGCCTATTGTAAGCTGGCAGACATTTATAAATTACTCGGATTTAAATTTTACTATGTTAAAAAGTTATGCAGATTCAATGGGCACATCCATAATTTACCTTATATACAAAGGGCAAAACTTCCATTTCTGTTATGAGATCCTGACCATTAAGGTCTGCTCAATATTGATTTGACAAAGCTAAAGCTTTTCCCGCCAAATCACCTGCAGGCGTGCTTAGACATTTCGAGAAGAAATCAAACCTTTCAGCCAGAGTTTTACCAGGTAAATAAAGTATAAAAAACTAAAACTTTGACTGCAGTAGAGCAAGATTTATGAACAGTGAATGAGCTTACCTCCACAAGCTTAGGGTAACTGTATTTTTGATAATAACATCAACACTATACATATAGGCTACCGGTATAATGTCGTGACAGCTTTATCCACAAGCCGAATCACCAATAATTATTCAAAAGAGGCTGAACAGCCCTGTAAATGCATAGCCTACCACAAGTCCACAGCTGAAATTTGATATAGGGCCTACTGTAAACTCTTGTGTCCTATGAGAATGTGTGCGGGGGGGGGGGAGTTTGATGAGAGACATCTTCCTTGTGCATTCTTAAAAAGGAGAGCACATGGGTACAAGATGCCAGGCTGCATTAGACTGTCAGATTGACCATTTACCTTCATCACAGGAAGACAATTAGGGTGCCATCAATCTTACAAACTGGTTTGACGGAAACCTCTACGAGTCTACGGCTAGCTATAGTCGGCATATCTGATTACCGTACCCTGATGACCTGAGTGGTTTAAAGACTGTTCCTCTGACGTCTGACTCTATGCAAGCCTACTATACAATAATATACACAATTATGACTGAGTAACGGGTTAAAGTAGTACCCAATATGTAGAGATAACCACAAGATAATTATAGCCTACTCCAAAAGGTGGTGAAGTAAAAGAACACAATGACTGTTGGGCAAGCCGTCCCGTTTAGCCTAACCACTAACATTTGCCCAGAAAGTGCTATTGCTAATATTTTGTCATGCTTTCCAGGGGGGGGGTCACGCGACCCCCTTGACCTATGCTGCGGGCGCCCATGGGCAGCTGAACGCTTTCGGCGACTATAATCAGTACGACGAATTTCAAAATTATAATGATAATCATATGCCATCTTTTGAGATTTAGGCCTAAGATAGGCTTATGTCTTACCAACGGCAGTCGGCTTATTCGCAAATGATAAAACTGCTTGTTTTGACGGCGGACCACTCGACATATTTTTTAATTGACCAATTTCTATTTACGTAAATTTTGTCTGTACATGATACATGAACTTTGTGAATGACGTAACGGCAAAAGTCATTGGTCACGTGGGCAACGTCTGCTAGCAACTCAGGTAAGTAGGTAAGAGAGCTCCATTCTGCCGGTCCAGCTACTTCAAAGATCCTATTCCCAAATTGCAATTATATTAGTTTTAGGTCAGTTTAGTTTGAGAACATTTGCTGAGGTTTAGGGGGGGCGTACGCCGGCTCCGCCCCCCTCTGAATCCGCGCCTGGTAATGTTAGTAGTAGTTGGCTCAATAGTGGTATTAGTTGTTGTAATAGCAGTGGTAGTCGTTGTTGCAGCTCTATCATTTAAAGGACCATAATAGTATTCACAGCACTATATATACAAGTATTAGTATAAAGTTCGGTACATGTTTTTTAATTCACCCCCAACAGCTTTGTTTCCTGGTTGCATCCTATAAAAATTAATATATAGTTGCTATCCAACTCCTATTTAGAGAACAATAATTTTTCGTAAATCCAGCTCCAGTTAGGCAAGAACATTTTCATCAATCCAGCTTCAATTTCAGCAGAATGACTGCACTAACCCTAAAACTAACCCTAACCGACCCTCACGACGCCTAACCTGAGCCCTAACCGACCCTCACGCGATAAATCCCGCTTCTATTTCGTTAGGGAATATTTTAAATCGAATTTATAAATTTTAGTGGTCGTCTAACAAGCAAGAATCAACGCTCTTCTGGCCACCAATGACTATTGGGGGTGAATTAAAAAACAAGTACCTAAAGTTCTTCATTAAACCTATTCAGTGGCGTAGCTAGCTTTTCATGGGCTCGTGTGCAGAAGTTCCACATGGGCCCCTGATTGACCTTGTTAGGCCGGTATTTTGTGTTCATGCAATCAGCATGAGAATTGTAGAAAAAATTGTAGAAAAATAACACGTCAGACGTCGACTTATGTGGAGTTGGGCGTACGATGAGGACTTTACTATGGCGTCCAAAGAAAGACTGGGGGTTAAACCCACAACCCTCCGCAATTCTTACTCTGCATGCATGCAATCAAGATCAATAAAACTAATCAATGACATTTTGCTATTAGACCTCACCGAATAAACATGAATGCAGCACGAATGAGACAGATAAACTAAAGTGCTATAGCTTCGTCGAATTTGAAATCTATCACTTAATTAGCATAATTATTATACTTATCCACTTATTATTAGTAGGCCTTATAGTACAATGTCATGGAATCATAGAGTTTATTTCTAGCATTTTGTTCTGCAGATATTGTTAATCATCTTTCAATTCAGGTCCCCCACTCCACCGTCCATGATTTGCAATAAGTATAGCCTACGCCTAAAACTACATTTGTCACAAAATAATGCGATTTACTATATAATTACTAAAATTAATTAGTTAGGTCCGATTAATAAAAAAAATTATTTAGCAATCTCTGTGGGCCCCTGGAGGTCGTGGGCCCGTGTGCTTTGCACACATTGCACACATGGTAGCTACGCCACTGAACCTATTTAAACATGAAATTGTATGCGCATGTGCGTGCGTGTGCGTGTGTGTGTGTTGCGTGTGTGTCTAACCTAGATGTACTTCTAGGGCTTTGTTCAGTTCTATACCCATGTGGTTCATCTGCAAAACATTCAACAGACAAAAATCATTAATATTATTATTATGATGATAACTACTATAATTGTTATTAGCAGGAGTGGTAGCAGTGGTAGTGGTAGTTGTTGTTGTCGTTGCTTTTGCTGCAGTAGAAGAAGTATAGTAGCAATAAATAGCAGTAGTAGCAGACTAGCAGTAATACTGGCAGTATCTATGCCAACAGTAAGCTTACTATTGTAATAATTGGCTGCTTACTACTTACTTTACTTAGTAGCATGGGCGAAGATTAGGGGGTACAAAGGGGACGGTCCCCTCACTGAATGTGGTGGGGACGGTCCATGCATTTGTCCTCCCCCCCCCCCAATCGTTAAGTGTCAGTCAGGACATGGACACTTTTTGAACACGCTGGTACAGAGAAAATGGGTTTTCCTGAAGATTTCGGTCGAATGACTAAAAAAATGTCGTCGAAATTTTGATTGGCAAAAAGATGGAAAATTTCGTCAGCGACTCAGCCATTCGTCCGCCAAAAATCTCGCGTCTTTCCTCGTTCGTCCCCCGCATGTCTCTGTCCAAGTCTCCACCCCTGTTTCACAGTGGTGGAAAAGTAGTAGCATTATTTGTAATGTTATTGTCATTGTTGCAGTGGCGCAACTAGGGGGGTGCTGGGGGGTGCTTGAGCACCCCCCAGGCTAAAAAGGTGACCCACGCAATTTTTCCAAATCCGATGAGTTTTTTGGTGCGTGGGGGGGGGGGGGGGGGGTAGGGGTCATTCGGTCTTTAAGATTACACAATCAAGCAAGTTCCTTTGGAACTCGCTACTTCGCACCTAGGCCCGGATCTACAGTTCTGGGGGCCCTGTGCTGATCGAATGACGGGGCCCCTTACAATTTTAAGAAGCCAGGCAGACATACAATAACCCGAAGCATAATTTGTTATACTTTACCGCACATATCATAAGAAGTAGATAGGACAATTGTCACGCACTGACATCATGATTCATGAACGGAGTTTGGTTTCGGTTTTTGGGGGGGAGGGGGGAGGGGCTAACAACTTGGGCTTAGGTTGGGGCAAAGACTTAGTCCAGAGCGAGTGGCGACGAAATTTTTGTATCCTCGGCACAAAAAATTGATAAACCTTTTTTTTAGTCATCAGGTCGAAATCTCATAAAACCATGCAATTTTTCCGCCAAAAAAGTTTTTGACCTTTTTTTAGTCCTGAGGTCGAAATCTTATAAAAACCATACTGTTTTCTCCGCCAAAAAATTGACAACTTTTTTTAGTCATGAGATTGAAGCTTCGGTTCGTGAAAAAATCCATTTTTCCTCATCTATTTTTGAGTCTGGGCCGTCTGGGGGAGCTAAGCCCGGGAAAAGATACCATCTTCATGGTAAAAAATATGACTTTTCATGGTTACGACCCCCCACCCCCTTAGCCCCTGATAAACTCCGCCCACCGCCCATGGTTCGGCTTCCTTATTTTGGTGATTGTCCACGTAACCCTGGGTTTTCTTCTCTTTATCATCGAAAGTCCCTCGCATTTCCTCCACAAAAGTTATCAGTGACTCGTACAGTTTGAGAGGGATACATCAAAGTGACGTCATCATATAGGCCTACCTAACATTATTTGGTTATATATTTTTTTCATGACTATTATTGCTAATTTGTTATGCATAATGCATTGCACTTTGCACTGTTTCTTTCCGGAATCCTCAGTTTATTTATTTTGTAATTTTACAATTTGGGGGCCCCACCAAAACTCGGGGCCCTGTGCTGCAGCACAATCAGCACCGTGGTTAATCCGGGCCTGTTCGCACCATCTGAGCACCCCACAGGAAAATTTTCTGGTTGCGCCCCTGCATTGTTGTTACAAATTATGCAACTAATTCAACTGCTATAATTATCATGTGTTAAAAATCAGTTTTGTTTTTACCTCATGACATAAATCCAGAATTTGTTTCGAAGCTGCCAAGGACTGCAACGTGAAAAGACAAAAATATTCTCATTTTTTGCTGAAAGAAAGAACATGAATTATATGAAGAATAAGGAATTTATTGATTTGATTTGATTTAAAGGATGGATGGATGGATGCATAGATGGATAGATAGATGGATGGACACATTAACCCCCTCCCGTAGAAATATTTACAGGAGGGGCAAAACACAACGGTCATGGTTAAAATTTTTGGCAGAAATTTGAAAATGTCAAACAAGAAATTAAGAACCTAGGTTTTCATAGAGGTTTCGAAATGCAAATTTCTCAGTTTCACTCTTTGTATCATTAGTATCATTATTAACTCTTTAGAGTGAAGAACTTTTGCTAAAGACCAACAGGTAATGGCTTTTAAAAAAACAAGGTGTCAATTATTTCGCAAGTGCTTTTCTCTCTTCCATTATTTTGACAAACAGACGGATATTTAATTGTGTATAGAATGAGATTGAAAATTGATTGATTTATTGAATTCACATGTTCAACAGTTTCGTTGATCCTTTGAGCGATCGTCTTTATCGTCCTTGTCTTTTCTTTTCCCTTATTCCACCATTTCCACCAACTCTTCCTCTCCTCCTTCGTCTTCTTCTTCTCATCCTTCACAGGTTCGGCTGCAGCAACTGACGGCGACAGGGAAGATGGAGATGGGGAGGATGCCGGGGTGGATGGGGATGGGGCGTCTCCACCGCCCCCAGCAGTATCATCCGCTGCCACCATCTTTCGTCAGTTCGGAAAGGTCTTCGCTTCTGCAGCAATAAGATTTAAAAAACAGGTTTTATCAATTTAATAATATTATATATTTGTAACACGTGTATAATATATATAGGCCTATATATATATATACTTCAATCATGAATATTACGGTAGAGTCGCTCAATGTCTATCTATGCTTTTTCTGTTTGTGTTCCTGTCTGTCTGCCTGCCTGTCTGTCTGCCTGTTTGTCTGTCTGCCTGCCTGTCTGTCTGTCTGTCTGCCTGCCTGTCTGTCTGCTTGTCTGTCTGCTTGCCTGTCTGTCTGTCTGCTTGTCTGTCTGCTTGTCTGTCCGTTCGTCCGTCCGTCTGTCTGTCTGTTTGTCCATAGACTCACTTGTTCGGATTTGGGTGTTTGTTGGAAGAAGTCTTTTCGCTGCAAAAGTCTCATCTGTTGTTAGAAGTCTACATCCATTGTTCCATTGTTCCATTGTTACATTGTTCCATTGTTACATTGTTACATTGTTCCATTGTTACATTGTTATATTGTTACATTGTTCTGTCGAAACCTCCTCCTCCTCCGCTTCACTCACTACACGCAACATAGACAGACGTCTCCTTGGTAACGACAAATAAATATTGCCATGACAACATCATCATCATGGCTGCGACAATCAACCGTCACAACATATATATATATATACACGCATATATATTAATATATATATATATATATGTTCATAAACACACACACATATATATATATATACATATACATATGCGTATAATATTATATATAAATTATACAGGCATGCGTGCAAGATGTCAATTTTCTTGGCCTGCTGCACAACATGACATCTATTCGGCTGTTAACGATTATTGGATTCGATGTGAGATTTGATCATTTATGAGTCTGTGTTGTATCTGAGGCCAACGAGAGAGAAACATGGACGAAGAATTATTAAATGGAGAGAGCAAGAGAACAAAGATCCTTGCATTCAGAGCAATTAACTTCGCTTCACAGGTCATTAACCTTTTCATGTTGACCTCGATTCTCTCTTTGTCGATGCTTAGCAAAGCAGATCGGTGCTGCAGATCTGACGAATAATCATCGATTCAATTCGATTCGAAAGAGATGAGAATTTATGAGCTGCTGAAGACCAGAGTGCTTAGTCGTGTTCTATGCAGACACACAATTTATCTAGCGCACGATTTAAGTGACGCGTAGGAGTTGATCGCTGCTGCGGTTGACTGCAGTGTATACGTGCGCAGTTGAAAATAGTGCGTCATCCATTAAACGGTGGGAAATCATTGTAGCGCGCCATAAACGACCGACTTTTTAAACAACTGCATGGGAGACATCCATAGTTGACCTAGAAAATATGGAAGAAAGAGAAATCGCCGCAAAGAAAAAGAAATCTTTTGGTCCAATGATTTTTCATCGCATCAAGGACAAAAAAGAATCGCTGTGATCGGAATATTATTTGTTGGATGAAAGATTGTCAACGTCGAATTGTCATTTCCTTTCGAAGTGGAAAAGGGGAAGGAGATGGAGAAGGTGATGGGAATGGGAACAGGGATAATCTCAAGACCCTGAAAAATCAAAATCATGGATTCAATAATGACAACACCGACTGCATCGTGGTCAGTCTCTGCTCGTTTCTGTGGGAAACTAAGATTATCCATCTGTCTGTCTATTTGTCTGTCTGTCTGTCTGTCTGTCTATCTGTCTGTCCATCTGCCTATCGGTCTATCTATATGTCTATAATATATCCATCCGTCTATCTTTCCGTCCATCCATCCACCTATCTATCTGCCTATGATATCTATCCATCTATCTTTCCATTCATTCATTCACCCAATCTATCAATCTACCTGCCTATAATTATCATCCATCCATTTTTACATACAACCATCTATCCATCCATCAATTGTCGTCTGTCTCTTCTGTCTGTTTGTCCGCACACATTATGTCTGCGACTATATCTATATCTACGTATATGTACGTCTATCTGTTCGTCTCTCTGTCCCTCTGTCTGTCTGTCTGTCTGTCTCTCACTGGATGTCATCTGCTGCTTGATTCATTATATGTTGCTTTCTCTCTTATTACTTCTCTACTTCTAACGGCAACAAAACAAAATAATCGTTATTGATGAAGAATTCGTTTGACAAAATACCGTGAATAACAAATCTTAATCACGCAATGCATTAGCATTCTGTCACCAACAACACCACATTTATCATCATTATTATCATTATCATCATCGTCGTTGTCATCGTCATCATCATCATCATCATCATCATCATCATCATCATCATCATCATCATCATTGTCGTCATCGTCAGCATCATCATCGTCATTTCTGTTCCTCCTCGTCCTCCCGGCTGCGGCCGCAAAAACACGAACAGCGAATAGACAAAAGAAATGACAAGTAGAACTTCTGCGACGAATATAGTTTCTCTCTCTCTCTCTCTCTCTCTCTCTCTCTCTCTTTCGTTCTCTGTTTCTATCTGTGTCTGTCTCTATGTCTTTCTTTGTCTCTCTCTACGTGGCCTCTGTATCTCTGTCTGCCTCTGCCACTGTTTCTCTCTCTCTGTCTCTCAATGTATCTCTCTCTGTCTGCCTCTGTCTCTGCCTCTGTCTCTGTCACTGTCTCTGTCTCTCGATGTCTTCGCCCATGCGTGTGTCCGTTCATCTCCGTAGAGACTGCAGTTTCATTCGTCGTCTCATAACCAACAATCATCGCATCCATTCCGTTGCTTAGTTACTCCGCCGTCGTCGTCGTCATGACAACTGCAGTTAGGGACGACGCCATTTCGTCTGCTGCTGCTGCTGCTGCTGCAGTGTATCCCGTGTAGGTCAACGAATGCAGCAGCAGCAGCAGACGATGAGGAGGATGCATCATCATCATCATCAGCAGCAGCAGCAGCAGATGCGGTCCATAAACTGATGCGAAACGGTTATTCGAATAATATTGTTGTGATTCCGTCGAAGAGAGAAAGCGACAGACAAAGAGAAACAGGAATCACGTGCAAAGACAGACAATCAAATCTTCTTCAGCAGCTGTTGACGACGATTGAGAAGAAGAAGTAGGTAAACAATAAGTTACACGATCTCTATTTTGTCGGTCGGTCATCTATTCGTCCTTATTGTTTATTTGATTTTATATGTTTATTTGTTATGGTAAACTTTATAGTTCTTAATTCAATTGTCTAACTATTCGTTTAATGATCCATTGAGGTTCATTATATTACTGATTTGTTTTTCTATTTATTTATTTATAATGTCTATCTGTTTACTTGATTGCTCATATTATATTTATTTTTATAGTTCCATGTAGCAAATATTTATTGCGACTCAATTTCTTAACATAAGGTCTGCAGACAATAGTATGATTGATCATCCGGAACATAATTAGAATTCAATTAAATTCCGGATGAGCCAGTATGCCATGTCTGCCATGGCGGCGGGCCCCCCGTCGTCAGGGGGCCCTCCGTCCATGACCAACAAGAATTTTTTCAGTCCATGCACATTCCCATTTATTCAACTTCACTCCAAGGACAGTGATGTGTAAATTCATGTCAATAATTTTGCTGATTGCTTTTTATGAAGGCAATCAATGGCCCCTATAGTATATATCTGCCATCTATAATCATGATTTTGTCGCTAATCCATACTTTTAAATAGAAAAATTGATGAGAGTAAATTAATTTGCATAAAGTTGCATTTAAACGTAAAGGGAGGGATAAAAACCCTTGGGCAATCGTCAGTAGGTCAGTCACTGTTAGTGCTTTCATGAAGATGGGCCTATAGGCTAATTATAGGAATTCTGCATGCAAAGAAGTTCAAAATGTGCTCCTAGTTTTAACGCACTTCGATTTGCTGGATGCTGACATGATTAGAGAATTGTTAGGCCTACTCGAATTGGAAAATACATAGGCCTAAATAATTATTTATTTTGGTGGTTTAGAAGCTGCAGAATTTATTCTCTGTTGAAAAGGTTCAGTTCGTTATGTTGTGCAAACAGTGGCGGCGCCAGTTATACAATTTCAGGAGACCGCACCAAAGTCATGGGAGTTATTCATCAGGTCAAAGAAATTAATGTACGGAAGATATCAAAATTCCAAAGACTTTTTGACAGATCATAAGGCAGGTCAAGAGCAAATTAGGCAGGTCACGTCATGTGACCCATGATATAGCGCCGCCACTGTTTGCATAAAGATAGACTGTATACACTAAACCGCCAGCTTCTCTTGCCATGCATGGTGCAGAACATTGAAGCTCTTTAAACTACATTCCCAAGGTGTCCATTGTTCTCTCCGTATGTATGTTACAAGTGCATGATGGTAGGCCTATAGCCTAGCCTACATATCCAACTGCACTGGTGAAAGATAGACCCTTTATCAAACTAACATTATTCAAGAATAATCTGCGGAGAACAATGACAAGAAAACGCCTAACTGCAGTGGAACTTCTCAGTGATCCATTATACACGTTTCTTTTAATGACATTATTAACCAGCTTGCACACTGCCAAGAGTAGAAAATGTTGACCAATGTACCGGACTGGATCAGCTTTTAGGTATGTTGGCCCCCCGAGAGCTTAATCCGGCCCTGCGGATGAGCCTCAAAAGTTCCACCGTATAATAGGCTATATGTATTGGTATTTCTTATTGGTATTTTTTATGGCATTATTGGATATGCAGTGTAAAATTATCGACACAATAGATAATAATGAATTTTCTCTAGGAATATTTTTTGACCTGTCGAAGGCTTTCGATACTGTTGACCACAAAATTCTTTTGAAAAAACTTGAGCATTATGGAATTAGGGGTATTGTTTTGAACTGGTTTTCTGATTACCTTACAAACAGATCTCAGTGTGTTTGCTTTAATGGCTCATTATCTGGAAGTAAACGTATTACCTGTGGGGTCCCTCAAGGATCCATTTTGGGGCCATTACTATTCTTAATTTATGTTAATGACTTATCAAAAACCTCAAGAATACTCCATTTTGTGCTGTTTGCTGACGATACAAATGTTTTTATTTCGGATAAATCTTTGGAGTCTCTGTTTAAAAGAGCCAACTGTGAGCTTCAGCTAATCTCTTCTTGGTTCAAGGCAAACAGACTGTCTCTTAATATTGAAAAGACTAACTTTATAATTTTCCGCTCCCATCGCAAATCTCTGGGCCTACCCCCTCATGATTTTAGGATTGCCATGGATGGGAAATCTATCTGTCAAGTTTCATCCTGTAAATTTTTAGGTGTGTATATTGACCAACATTTGACATGGACGGACCACATCAACCATATATCTAGAAAAATTGCTAAAAACATTAGTATATTATCTCGTGTAAGACATTGCTTACCCAGAACTTCTTTGGTTGGCCTGTACTATGCCCTAATTTTCCCTTACTTATCATATTGCATTATAGCATGGGGCTCTAACTATCACTGTCGCTTGAATGCATTGGAAATTCTTCAGAAACGTGCTATCCGTGTGATATTTGGTCTGCTCTGGAGTTCAAGCACTAAACCTATATTTCTTAAACACAAAATTCTACAGCTATGTGATATTACAAAATTGCAAATAGGACTGTTTATGTTCAGGTATCATCATCGTGTGTTGCCTCCCAACTTTAATGGATTCTTTTCCCTCGGCTCTGATATCCATGACTATGACACCAGGTCATCTAATAGTTACCGGTGTGCCAGCGCAAGACTCAATCTTAAGCAATTCTGTATTAAATGCACTGGCCCACCGGTATGGAATTCTCTCCCTGAGGACATAAGAACTGCTGTTTCCATCAAACATTTTAAAAACAAACTAAAGTACTTTTTATATTTGTGTAAATTATAATGGGGACTTAAAAAGTTTATGGGACTGCCTCCTCCTCCCCGTTTGAATGAGATACATGCTTGACCTTAAGATGTTCTCAGGCTTTGCATTTACATTTGTTGTGTGGCCCTCTGTTATTCTGTTATTTTTTGTGAACCGCTTCATATTCAACTTAACTTGATGTATGTGGATTGGTGTCTCCTCGTCTTGGTGGAATTTTTGATCCTTCACATTAACCTTTGCAGGAATTAAGTTTGTAAATGAGCCAGCCGAGTCTTAGCGGGTCTTTTAGACCTTTGTCGGCTGACTCATTGACCTGCACTGATAATAAGTTCATAACAATTTTCTTGTTGAAATTTTATTGTTGTTAATGTCTGTTACTGTTATGTGAATATTGATGTGACTTGCAAGTCAATAAATGAATAAAACAAAACAAATTTCAGATCTGATTGGCAATATTAATATTGCAAGATGTTTGAAATGAACCGAGTTTCCTTGAAGTAGGCTACTCTACATGTATAAAGTTGAGATTGACATTATTGTTGTTTATTATCCCTGCAATCAGTAATGAAACCATCCAGGCCATTGCAGCAGCACTTAATGGAACGAAGTGTCTCGACTATAACTTAAGTGCATGCTGCAAAGTGGTAGACTATGTTGAGAGGCGTCGACTGATGTGCTTGACATTTTCTAGATGCCGTCTGCAGATTCGCATATCTAGGGGAGACCGGGGCTACAAGTAACATTTTACACATTTCATCGACTTGCGGCAGAACTGCTCCTTCAAGTACGACATATAATATATCAGTGAAAACCTTCATAAGAGCTTTATATTTAGGCTAAATTTCAAATGTCTATCTATATTACTTTAGGAGATAAATGAGGTCAAAAAAATATTTTTTTGCGTTACAAGTTGCCCCGGCTTGGGGTTGGTTGTAACAAGACCTGGGGTAAATTGTAACAATACTTTTAGCATTTGGATGGATGGATCCGATTTGACCAGGGTCTATGACAACAGAGGCCGTTACCCTGGACAGACATTTGCTCGACATATTACAGCACTTATGAGCAAGGTACTATAGACCAGTACATTTTTTTAGCATTGGGGTTGGTTGTAACACAACACATGTAGTCTATAGGCACTACTGTTATTCCAAGTCGTCTGAAACACACTTATGGCAGAAATAATTCACAGCGCTATCAGTGCAATCCATTTGAGATCATTTCTTACAAGCCACACATTGGATACAGTTGTTCTTTTTGTTTCTGACAGCACAAAAAGGCTTTAAAAAACTTTCTGCCGCTTCTTTCATTCAACCAGTGTGGTTTCTTCATTAAAAAAACTATTTTTTAAAAATTCCTCATAAATTATCTACAGCTAAAAATATTTCGGTAGGATTAAAGTAAAAATAAATCTTTTCTAACATTGAAGGTGGTTTGGTACAGGTTGTAATACCGTTACAACAAGCCCCTTGAAAATTGTTACAACTTGCCCCGATCACGCGTCTAAGATGATCACATAAAATTTTCAAACACCACGTTAGCTGACGAAATATTTCATCCTGCCATGTAATCTAGCATAAACAAGCTTCGCATTGACCAACACTAAGTAAGAATATCGTGCGCCAGACGAAAACAATGAGAAAAACCATGCGGATTGAAAAAGTTACTTTTAGTCGCGAAAATCACACTTTTGGAAAAACGATTCTGTTATGGCGCAACGCAAGAAAAGCCGAAAGGAACACAAAACGGAAACGATATGACGCATGCTATGACGTGCATACGTTGGTTTCCTGAGTTTAAGTTTTCCTTATTTTTACAAAGTTACAACCTGCCCCTGTTACTTTTAGCCCCGGTCTCCCCTACAATGCACCGAATACAGATACAACAACTGGTTGAGAGTAAGAGCGAGTAAGAGAGAGATAGAGACCGATAGAGAGACAGAGACACAAAGACAGAGACAGACAGAGACAGACAGAGACAGACAGAGAGACAGATACAGAGAAAGAGGGGAAAGCCACTGTGTCTGTTATTATGGCATCTGAGATGAGACTACTGTCGTCCATTCGACGTGTATGAAAAGAGTGAGAGACAGACCATCGTGTTTCTTCATTCCATCTCTTCTTCTAGAATCTAGAACGCAATGATCCGATTGGATCTTTAGACTGAAAAGCAGTCAGCCTACGCGTGTATGTGTGGCTCCGACAGGGATCGTAAACTTAGGGACGATCTGTCTGGTTACTCGGCCAGGGTCAGGGATGGAAATAGGGGATAGGGATAGGTATATGGATTATGGGATAGAGACATGTAGGCCTACAGGAGGGCGAGGGCCACAGCCGTCCGTCATCTCAAGCGATCCATAAGATCTGTCATGTGTCACGTGTCATGTGTCACGTGGTCTGCATGTGCTGCCCCCAGGCCAAGACCGACAGCAACTAATGTAAGTTATAATATTAGAAGAGGGTTTTAAGAGGTTCACAACGACCCTATTCTCACAGTCGTAAAACACGCAGGTCGCTGCAGAGACAGAAGAAGGAGGAGGAGGAGGAGGAGGAGCAGGAGCAGGAGCAGTAGAAGCAGGAGGAGCAGAAGCAGGAGGAGGCGGGCACCTGCATTGCATAGGGCAGAGGTATAGGAGGAGTAGGAGGTGGTGGATGAAGGAGAGAAATATGAGGAGGAAAAGCGGGTGGACGCCTTCAAACGAGATTGATGGTATCCGTTGGTGGATGGAGAGGTTACACCTTAAGTGGTCTTTCTCAATTCGGATTATTTATGGGTAAGGTTACTCTCATTCGGTGACAATCTGACTGTTTCAACTGACCAATATAATTCTATTATATTATTGCGCGTCAATGATGAATTGCTGTGTACTGTCCGATGCAACAATAATTGGACGACGATGACGATGATGTGGTTGTCTAATATGTCTATAACTGAGCAGCAGCAGAGGAAGAAGAAGAGCAGACGACAGCTGCAGCAGAGAAAGCGACGATGAACATCCGGTCCATATAATTATTATTATTGTTATTATTATTATTATTATTATTAAAATTATTATTATTATTATTATTATTATTATTATTTTGTTCAATGCATCAACGGTATAAACGGAAGTGAAGTTTGAAAAGCCATTGCTGCTGGTGGTCGAGGTAGGTTTTAAAACGAAGTAACGTCGTTCAATAATATTGGATGTGGTTCACGATATTATCATCTATCCAGAATTATAGTTTGGTGACTGCATCGTGGAGTTTGCTGGCGATCATTTCACATGGGCCACATGTGAAGAACAAAACATCTACTTGTGTTTATTTTTTACTATTTATTTGCAAATAACTAAATAGTTTTGTGAAGTTTTGATCGTAAATCAGTGAAAATTCTGGATGTGATTGTAGGCCCTACAACTTTCTCATTCGATGAGTCAGATGAGACTGGTAACCTGTTTGTTGGAGTCAGAGACTGGTAACCTGTTCCTTCGTAAGAGTAGGATTGTGGGACAATCGTTGAAAAGTCTCATGACCAACCGCAGTAGAATAATGAATTATTCTAATGGTTGTCACGAAGTTAAGTAGGCTACGAATGAACATGGTGCAGGGTTTGTTCTTACTTATTCTTGAATCTGACTTCAGTTGCTTAAAAGTTTTGCCTATTTGTTCTTACGCCAATGTTAACAAAATTCTTTGCTATTTATTTGCAAATAAATAAATAATTGTGAAGTATTTCCTCAAATGCAACAGTAGCCTACTGATTGTAAATCAGTGAAAATCTTAGATGTAATTTTACAACTTTCTAATTCGATGAGTCAGAGACTGTTAGCCTCTTCGCTGGTAACTGTAGACTTCTGACCGAACCCTTACAACATCATCTCCCTCGTCTTTCAATTCCAGTTCAATCTTCTCCATTTCCTCCTTCAAGCGATGAAATTCTAAACCATAGCAATAATTCGAAAGTGGACTCTGTGGCCCAAGGGTCGAGTTCAGATGGAATTGATCCACTGTGGCAAATGAGAATTGGATTGGAAAGAAAGAGGAGACGGAAGTGGAGATTAAGCAACAGATTGACCTGTGTTAGAACGTCGTCGTTTGGTGCCAACGGCAGAAGACAGTGGAATTGAAGAAATTAGATTCCGTTGATCGAGATTATAATAAGATGTATTGTCTTGCAGCTAATTGTCTGTTGACAAGCATAAGTGAGAGACAAAGTACAGAGAAGTGGAAGGAAGCAGATGGACAGACACAGAGAAATACAGAGAAATAGAGAGAGAAGGACATAAACAGAGACGGATTGGAAAGAGGCAAAGAGCAGATAGATGCAAAAGAGAACCACAGATTCAGCGAAAGACAGAGAGACAGGGACAAAGAGATAGACAGAGGCAGACAAAGACAGACAGGGATAGCAGACAGACAGAGAGAGAGAGAGAGAGAGAGAGAGAGAGAGAGAGAGAGAGAGAGAGAGAGAGAGAGAGACGGAGAGAGATAGACGCCTGTAGCGATGACTGCATTTCAATATAATTCGTCATGAATAATCAATTGATCGAATGAAGAAATGCGACGATCTCATTCGATTCTTCTTCTTCTTCTTCTTCTTCTTCTTCTTCTTCTTCTTCAAATCTTCGTTTCATTCCTCTTCATCGTCGTCATCTTCATCACAGCCATCGTCATCGTCGTCGTCATCTTCATTCGAAAGAGAAGTCGGACAACTTCTGTCGATCGGATTTCTCTCTTCTCGACTTTAATACAAATTATCTTCAGCGGATGAGATCATTGCCGCATCATTTCCCTCCATCGTCGAATTGGAAGACTTTATCATCGGCCATCACACACGCACACACACACACACACTCACACACACCACACACACACACACACACACACTCACACACCACACACACACACACACACACGCACACACACACTCAAACTGGTTGGATGGCATTCAGGTTGGTCTCCATGGATCACACACCTGTCTTCCATCTATTATACATGCATACATGTATTATAGGTCGTACCAGTTTAACGACAGATCTAAGTGAACTGGATGGATGGACGGATGGATGGATGGATGGATGGATGGATGGATGAATGGATGGATGGATGGATGGATGGATGGATGGATGGATGGATGGATGGATGGATGGATGGATGGATGGATGGATGGATGGATGGATGGATGGATGGATGGACGGAGGGATGGACGATTGTAGAACACGCGATTAACAGTTTCCATCAAGAGACCACTTACATCTCCTTTCACTTCTCCTGTCTCTGCTGGTCTCCATGGCGACGGGACTTACATATCTTCTCTTTACATACATGTATGTGGACAACCTATCTGATGAGACGGAGGCGAATTGGCCGAACACTCATGGCCAGTGCTATATAGGCCTACATGTATAAGTGCGCGCGCTTAGCTTTCGAGTATCGCTTTTGAAACAATATAGCCTACTTGAGTTTTTTTCGATGTCGATATCAATGCGATGTGATTATAAAACATAATTAATTGAGAGTCAATTATTTTGTGATTTTGTTGAATCGACTCTCGAGCGAAAGGTTTGTCGTTCGAAATATTTCAAAGGAAAAAAGTATATTTCAAAGGATAAAAATATATATTTCAAAGGTTCTTCGACACTTTTTAAGCATTCGCTTTCCAATTCATCCATTATAACTTCACTCGCTATAAATTGCACTTTTGTATAGATCTAAGGAGACGAGGAAGAAGAAGGCTGAGATTGAGAAAATGAAGACGATTTATATGTTTCATCATTAATGCCAATAATTACTCGGTTGTTCTTTTCCATCTCTTCAAATTCGTTTGTTCAATTTCATCTTTCACCGACGGCTCAATGATGTTTTGTTTTGCTTCATGAAGAGAATTGCATCACCCTGCTCATTTATCCACGCTATAGACTGGCACTAGACGAGCAATAATAATAAGGCAGCACTTGGTGGACTCGATGCAATGAGATTGGTGACTTGTATTAGAATGGTGGCGGCGTTTCAAAGACGCATATCTAATAATTATTGGAGTTTTCTGTTTGACATTCAGTGCACTTCAGCGATATAATAATTCTATTGTAGAAAATGAGATGCTATTCGTTTTTCCACTGCAGATACATGGAGATATATAGACGGATAATATATAGAGGAAGAAGACGGGTACATCGGGGAGGAGGGAGGGAGGGAGGTAGGGAGGGAGAAGGGATGAGGGAGGGGAGGGAGGGAGGGAGGGAGGGAGGGAGGGAGGGAGGGAGGAAGGGAGGAAGGAGGGAGTGTGGGGAGTGCCATTGACTACATGATAATAATTCGAGTGAAGCATTTTTCATCTAAGTCTGTGTAAATGATAATGATGACGATGATGTGATGCTTGTTAGAAGTGCTTTCCATGTTTGCTGCACATGCACTGGAGCAGGAGAAGCACTGCAGAATGCAGATGGCTATGACAACATGGAGTGCACGATGCATGCTGCACGCTGCATGCTGCAGGCTGCATGCTGCATGCGGGGTGGGTTCGTTCCACGGTGACCGGATTGGGGGGAGAGGGTCTCAGGATCTTCGTGAGGGAAAGAGAAGGAGGAAGAGGAGGAGGAATAGGAGGAAGAGGAGCTGGAGGAGGAGGAGGAGGAGCTAGAGGAGGAAGAGGAGGAAGAGGAGGAGGAAGAGAAGGAGGAAGTTGAGGAGGAGGAAGAGGAGGCTGAGCTGGAGTATTAGTGTGGAGAGGCTGGGCTCTCAGATGGAAACCGTCCTTCAGACCTTCATCAATCCATCCATCCATCCGCTCTTTAGTATTTACTCTCAATGCTGGAAATGTTCCATGTGATCCTAATTGCTGTTATCTCTTAGTTCGATGGACGTATACTATTATAGTCTGTCTGCGAACATTGGAATTATGGAGAATGATGGAATCAGACTTATGAACATTATTTCCAGGTCTTCTTGTCTTTCAAATCTTGCATGCATGATGCATCATGCATCAAGCATCATGCATGATGAATGATGCATGCCTTTATTTCGATCCATTCTTTGTCTACTCCATTGTTATAAATATTGCAGTCGTCGTTTTTCTTCAAAAGTTCAAGTATTCATAATAATATTATATTTCATAAGTATACTTCAGGTTCTTCTGTCCTTCAAGATAATATTCTTCTTATATTATATATATATATATATAATATTATATCAATCAATCAATCAATCAATTTTTTTATTGAGCCAAAAGAGCACACAAGATGTAAATCAACATATCAAAATAAAACGTGAACGCTAATGGTCACAACAGGAAACCCAGAAGGGACTGCAGAGTCCCACTGGTTAGGGCCACCTATAGTTATGCACAGTTTCTGGTTCTGGGCGTTAACAGATTCAGCCCAATAAAATTATATTCTATTTTTCATCATACATGTAACAAATCAAAATAAATCAAAACTTAACTAAGAAAACTAAACGTTCCAAATTTTAATATCACGATGTTACATAATATGCATATTTAAACATGTTGTATGAGTTCTCAACACAAATCAATACTAGACTGAAAAAAGTAAGAAAACCTTAAGTAAAAAACATAAAACCTTAACTAAGTAGGGAGAGGGAAGTACATAGTATGAACCCGACTAAGAGTTTTGGTTAATTAACCATAAACTCAAACAATGCTTAAATGACCTAAGGATTGGGATACTGCGAAGGTTTAGAGGTATTCTATTCCATTCAATAGGACCTGCATACTTAATGGAGAATTTTTTTGAGTTTGTTCGGGCGCGCACACTAGGTGGAGTGAAAAACACGAAAATCAAAATTTGGAAACGTAACAGCAATAAAAAGTTGTCTAATGGTATGGGGTCAAGAAATCTCACAAAAGTTTTGAAAAATATTAATGTCTTCGTTTGCCACCAGAGGGCCAAAGTTTCGAAAAATTGTCTTTTTTACAGAAAATTTATGGTTTTCTTATGAAATATTTTTTATGCAACACAATACGCCACCACACAATATACCGTTGGAAAGAGCTCTTAAAACTGATTAAAATGATGTATTAATTTTCAGAATAGTCCCATATTTCTAGAAGATATTAACTTTTTACTATACCCCACATTCACGACATGTCGCTATGCCTGAAAACTGTAAAACACTAATAACTTTTTTATCCTTTGAGATATTTCAACTTGTGATATGTCATTTGATTCAGTTTAAGACGGCTGTTTTAACGGTGTATTGAAACTTCCAAAACCATCCACGAAGAATTTAGAACACTCATGAAACCATACAAAAAGATGAAAACTAAAGGAAAATATTGGGAAAAATATACTGAACAGGGAATAACTATGAAAACCTTTAACTTCATGTTTCTCAACATTTCTAAGTGATACAGTCATCATTAGCACCTAATATTGTGAGGAAGAACTGTTCTAAAGATTTGATTTCCAATTAAATTAAATTATAGTATATTGCAAATGCATGCAATAAACGAGCATTTCAGTTAAAATCTTGCATATAGTTTTTTCTCAAAAACCTTACTTGATACAACAATTCTGAGCACACCATCGTGTTCAGCACGTCATCTTCTATAGAAAACAGTCAAAAAAATTTCGGAAATAAAAAAATTATAATTTATAGTATATTTAAATATATACAATATATGAGTATTTAAGTTAAAATCTTGCATATTGTTTTTCTCAAAAGCCTTACGTGATACAACAATTCTGAGCACACCATCGTGTTCAGCACGTCAACTTCTATAGAAAACGGTCAAAGTTTTTTCGGAAATAAAAAATAATAATTTATAGTATATTTAAATATATACAATATATGAGTATTTAAGTTAAAATCTTGCATATTGTTTTTCTCAAAAACCTTACGTGATGCAACAATTCTGAGCACACCATCGTGTTCAGGGCGTTAACTTCTATAGAAAACAATCAAAGTTTTTTCCGAAATAATTTTTTTTAAAAATTTGTTGTCCAGTGTAATTATTGCACCATGATCATGTTGGAACTCTATTTTTACTCTCATGGGATCTTCTGATTTTGGAACCTTTTGCAATTGTCACTGGTGTATTTGCAGGCTGCAATGTCAAAAAGTTTTTCTCTACACCTTTTTCATAGTTTTGCAATTTTTCACAATATTTTTCTTTAGTTTTCCTCTTTTTGTATGGTTTCATGAGATTTAGAACTTTTTCGTGGATTGTTTTGGAAGTTTCAATGCACCGTTAAAACAACCGTCTTAAACTGAATCGAATGACATATCACAAGTTGAAATATCTCAAAGGATAAAAAAGTTATTAGTGTTTTACAGTTTTCAGGCATATAGCGACATGTCGCAAATGTGGGGTATAGTAAAAAGTTAATATCTTCTAGAAATATGGGACTATTCTAAAATATAATACATCATTTTAATCAGTTTTAAGAGCTCTTTCCAACGGTATATTGTGTGGTGGCATTATGTGTTGCATGAAAAATATTTCATAAGAAAACCAGAAATTTTCTTTAAAAAAGACAATTTTTCGAAACTTTGGCCCTCTGGTGGCAAACAAAGACATTAATATTTTCAAAACTTTTGTGAGATTTCTTGACCCCCATACCATTAGACAACTTTTTATTGCTGTTACGTTTCCAAATTTTGATTTTCGTGTTTTTCACTCCACCCGCCGCACAGTTCTATATGAGGCTAAGTTTCTCGTGTTGTATGAGTGTACAACTGTACATCTGAGGCTAGGGTAAAGAGATTGGCATGGGAGATAGGCAATGTGTTATAGGAATATCGATGCATGAATTCACACATCTGCAGTTGCTTAATTTGTAATATATTATGTATTTATATTTATGTGTGTGTTGCTCTTTTCAGGTATTCCAAGCATTTCATCTTTTCAAGGTATTTTTATTTTTCCAGCTGATCCAGATATAAATCGTGGAAGTCGTACATCGATAATTATCTCATCCGAAGATCAGTTCAACCTGCTGTGCACGCGTGCAGAAATCGACCTCTCTCTCCTTCTTTCTCACTCGCTTGACATCCAGACAAATTCACCTTAGTGCCCAGAGGAGGACACCTCACCTCTGATGCAACAATGTGGCTAGGCAACTGCTCCACCGATCTGCCTCCTCCTCCTTCGGCCAATCAGTCAAGCGGACCATCAGTCGTTGACCTTCAAGATGTCCAGTGCATCAATCTCATCAAGTTCCTCATCAATTCCGTCTGCACTGGTCCGCTCTGCATCGTCGGTTTCCTTGGCAACATCCTCTCCTACCTCGTCCTTGGACGCGACCAGGAGATGCTCCCAGTCGCTCGGCTGCTGCTGCGGTCCCTCGCCGTCGCCGATAACACTCTCCTGCTGCTCTGGTTCGTCCAGTTCTCCGTCAATGACCTTCTCGTCTACACTGGCATGGAGAAGGTTGTCCAGTCAGCCACGTGGCTCTACCTCCGTCTCACCACCTACCCCATCCTCTTCATGGGTCAGACGGCTACCATCTGGTTGACGGTTCTCATAGCAGCGACGAGATACCTGATCGTCTGCCACCCCACCAGAGGAACGCTCTACTGCTCGCTGGAGGCAACGAGGAAGGGTGTGGCCGCCGTCGTCCTCTTCTCCATCGCATACAACCTGCCGAGGTTCTTCGATGTCCAGGTGGTAAGCGATGGGAATGGCACGGCGTCGGTGGTGACGCACTACCTTGATCACACGGACCTTGGTCGTGACTACATCTACAACTTCATCTACATGGATGCCATGTACTACGTCGTCGGATTCATCCTTCCCCTCCTCCTCCTCTCCGTCTTCAACATCCATCTCATCGTCGCCTATCGCAACTTCCGCCGGAAGCGACTGGCGCTGCGCATGCGCACGAGTGCAGACGACAGCGACGAGCAGAACGTGACGTTGATAATGATCGTCGTCATCCTCGTCTTCATGGTCTGCAACGCTCCAGCGAAGAGCGTTCAGATCTTCCTCACGTACCGTGTCCAACGATGCATGACGGCTGAGTTCTTCGCTCGAGAGATCAGCATTGTCTTGGAGCTGCTCAACTCATCCGTTAACTTCATCATCTATTGTGTCGGACTGAAACGCTTCCAGGACCACCTGCCGTGCGTGACGGTCAAGACGAGGACCATCGAAATGGAGAAGTACCAGCTGACCGCTTCGACCACTTCCGGTAAGATGGACGAAGCGTCGGCGTCAGTCTGACGACAGTCATGTCATCATGACATCATCGTATCTGACACTTGTCAAGCGAAAAAGTCACGTGACTTGACATTGACTCCAAATGACGTCATCGGTGAACAACAGTTGTGAACGATTGTTGTAAAAAAGATTTGACATCCCAACAACAATTATTAAGCGACAAAAGGAAAAGAAAGAAAAAAACATAAACTGAGATTGACAAAGAGATAAAAACGCATAGAGCAAAACAGAGAGAGACATAGAGACATAGACAGAGAGTTAAAGTAAAAGTGAAGACTGATCTTGGATTAATCATTAAATTCTTGACATTGAAAGGATTGCCGTTAAGTTAAGGACAAGAGTGGATCGATCCTCTCTCCTCCTTCCTTCCTCCTCTTTCTCTTTGTCGTGATTGCTGTGTAATTATTGTCGTCGTCGTCGTTGTAATATTAAGGCTCTACATAAATGTTCGTCTGTTTATTTCGTTTCTCGGTCTTCAGAGAAAACAAAGATTTTAGAACAGAACGAAATTCAAATCATAGAACAACTTATTTTTCCAACAACCACCTTAGGTTTTCATTGAATTAATTGCATAGCAATAAAGCACTAAAAACGAAGCCTAGCATAGCATGTTTAATCGGTAACCAACATAATTACAAAGATGGCAATTACATGAAATATGTTTCTTGAGATTTGTCAGTTTACATAGAGCACTTAAAGAACCATGAAAGTCCGCAAGTCATAGAACCATTGAGTCTCAGACAATAATAATAGTTGAGAAAACGCTTCACAGATAATATATGATAATATAAATTAATTATTATGCTAATGAACGATACTAATGATACTAATGATACCAATGATACTAATGATACTAATTATACTAATTATACTAATTATGCTAATGATACTAATGATACTAATGATACTAATGATACTAATGATACTAATGATACCAATGATACTAATGATACTAATGATACTAATTATACTAATTATGCTAATGATACTAATGATACTAATGATACTAATGATACTAATGATACTAATGATACTAATGATGCTAATAATACTAATGATACTAATGATACTAATGATACCAATGATACCAGTGATATTAATTATACTAATTATACTAATGATACTAATGATACATGTACTAATGATATTAATGATACTAATGATATTAATGATACTAATTATACTAATGATACTAATGATACATGTACTAATAATATTAATGATACTAATGATATTAATGATACTAATGATACTAATGATACATCGAACTGAAAATAAGAGATTCACATTTAGAAATCTCCATGAAGAATCCTTGTTCTTAATTTCTTGCTTTGCATATTGAAGGTCTTGATAAAAAAAATAACTGAAAGTGTCGTCCTTGGATTTGGAGAGAGAGGTTGCTGCTGCAGTCCAGAAGAACAGAGTCTTCATACATTTCCAATGTAAAGAAACAAATCACACTCATGCATGCGCTATATAAATTCACGACACTCATGCATGCGCTATATAAATATTCACGTCGTCTGAGTGTTGCATGTATAGCATTGAAGCGCAGAGTGAATCGGTTCAAGACTACACTTCAACGATGATCTTATAAGCAGATCACACGATCAGCAAATAATGTCTTCGTCCACTCTCATCCGATATAATAGCGCTAAATAAACATCTTATTCTGCTGCGTTCTATTGTTTCCGTCCATATTATATTGTTGTGTAATCACTGTATCTGTAGTGCATGATATATTTTTTTTATTGCAATTAAGCTTGTATACAAGGACAAGGTCGTCTTTAGGCCTAAGGTTCTATGTGTGGACTGGAATGTAAACGAATCATAGGCATTGGCATTATAATAGTAATATAATGACTCTAAGCTAATATCCTTAAAATTTTATCCTGCTTCAGTCAACCTACATTTTTTGCAATTAAATGAAAATGTGAAATTTGCATTTTACATTTTCGCGTCAAATTCCATCATTGAAAATCTTTTTTTAAAATCAATTTTCATAATCTCTCGTGTGACCCTGAAAAGTTCGTTGACCCTATGCACAGTGCCCACTACTGCACCGAAAGAATAAAGCTTCCTTGCAATTATTGTATAGTTTTCTGATATTATTGTAGTATTTTCCATTACACTGCACACTGAGTACTGCACAGTTGAATACCACACTGCGTTACGACGTACATTGCATCGATCTGAATAATAATATGTCGTCTCTCTGGCAACAAACAAACAATGCTTTGGCGCCATAATATTATGAAGAAGTGCTGGAGATGTCAAGCAGCGAGATGAATAAGCTTAATTACTCGACCATAGTTCAACTGAGAACATAATAAATTAGCCACCAAATGCGCTACAAAATGAGACGATGACATCATTTCTTATACGGGATTTTTATCCAACTCCGACGCCAGGTGTCTCCAGCGGATGTTTTTTGGAAGCGATGTCGAATGTGGATGCATGAGAGCGGAAACTGTTTCATGCAGGTCATCATCGATTACATCATCCGCTCCAGCAGTCATCATCATCATCGTGCACAGAGAAGTGTCTCTTGCTTTGATTAACGCTTTGATTAACGCCATCATCATCATCATCGTCATCATCATCGTCATTATCATCGTCATCATCACAATCATCATTGTCATCATCATCATCATCATCATGCACTGAGAGGTGTCTCTTGCTTTGATTAACGCTCTGATTAACGCCATCATCATCATCATCATCGTCGTCGTCGTCATCATCATCATCATTATCGTACTTGCAGCCTGCAGCAGGGCCGTAGCAAGGATTTTATTGGGGAAGGCGGTTGTTTACTCAACCTTGAACACATGTTGATAACATGTTGATAACATGTTGATATATAAGCAACCGAATCAACGGACTAAATGGATTGGAGTATGATTTAATTCGTTGTAAAATGTCACATGGAAATAATAGCTTTCAAAATAAAATCCTCTTTGTCCTAACATGATGATTGTGTTTGTCAATGTAGGCTATTATTTTCATGGTAGCATTATTTCATTAGTTCATTGGAGGGGGTGTTAAAACACCCCTTAGCTACGGCCTTGGTCTGCAGCCTACACAACACAAAATTAATCATCATTATCATGATCAGTTGATTCCTGTTTCAAGTGACACTAGGAACATTTTGAGTTATTATACTTGACTGAAGTAAACAAGGTCCTCTCTCGCCCACCTCTCCAATGTCTCCATGATCAAAAACACTGCGCTATATAAACCGATCTGTCAATCATCATCAGTCACGTGATGGCAATTACGACAGTGATTAATGCAATAATTAAATCAAATCATTTATTTGTCAGCCAGTCAAAACGAATTAATTAGCAAGATCATAATAATAATTATAGAAGCATAATAATAGACCAAAGCACATGAAAATTTAATGGCAGCACATCAAGTCAGATCAGAAAGTCAGATCATATTACGAGGCAAGCAATCAAGGCGAATTTATTATGAGCTTATAGACCTATAATCAATGTGCAGTTTTGTGTGCTTATGTATAATTGTAGGCCTATATCTATATAAATTATATGCATACATACATGTATGCTATGTTTATTATTAGGTTTTATTAGTAGGTTATTTTGTGGCTATTATTAGACTATTATCGTTCTTAACAGACCTGCGCACTTCTATAAATATTTATAAGAATGACC
This sequence comes from Lumbricus rubellus, assembly GCA_945859605.1. NCBI lineage: Eukaryota > Metazoa > Annelida > Clitellata > Crassiclitellata > Lumbricidae > Lumbricus > Lumbricus rubellus. Next base: position 686,030 of record OX243816.1, on the reverse strand, counting down.
TCAACTCATCGTCATCATCATCATCATCATCATCATCATCATCATCATCATCATCATCATCATCATCATCATCATCATCATCTTCATCATCCTCTCTGTCACCCATTCCTGACGTCAGCTATATATATGGTGCGAGTATTTTACCTCCATGCTAAAATAGAAATATCAGATTGTAATAATTACAATCCTTTGTGATATTATTAACTTCATGGCTTTCCCTGGTTAAGCTGCCATCATCATCACCGTTGTCATGTTTATTTGTTAACGGCTTCTATTCTCTTCAGCAAAAACAGACGTCTGGCTTTTAACTTCATACGGAAAACAATTAAGAAATTAGTGAAGTTTCCGAATATTATTTTAAGAACGTCAAAGTTCCGCAATCACATGACTGCAACAACTATTTTGATCATCATCAGAAACACAGACAGACAAGCAAACAAACAGACATACATACAGGCAGACAGATAAGCAGACAGAAAAACAAACAGACAGATAGACAGACAGACAGATAGACAGACAGATAGACAGACAGACACAGACAGACAGACAGACAGACAGACACAGGTCTATGATTAATAGACACGCAGCAGATCAGAGATGCATCATCGGCGCGCATGCGCATCAGTCGACCCGTGAGTAAGCCGGCGATCGTCGTCGTCCAGTGTAGCAGACAAAGCTGACGAAGACAATAGCGACGATTCCAAGTGCCAAGAGAATGCCACCAAAGAAAGATCCGACATCGAAATGACTTCCTGGCTTCATTGTTGTTGATGTCGTCATCGCTTCAGCACAGAAAACAAGATTAATATGATTAATTAATCAATTAATTAATTAATTAATTAATCAATTAATTGATTAATTAATTAATCATATTATTTTTACCAAGAGATATAATTATATCTGAACGGAAAGCGTATAATAGGCCTACTTAAGATTATATTAAACTAGCGTATGGAACAGAATAGATTGAATAAGTTAAGTTATGTATGTATGTATGTATGTATGTATGTATGTATGTATGTATGTATGTATGTGCACTTGTTATAGCGCCCCTTCAAGCTCTCTCTACTCAGAGGCGCTCCCGATGCAGAGCGGACACTGCATCGGAGTTTCACGCCAAAGCGCTGAGCAATTGCAAGTGAAGGACTTGCCCAAGGTCCTTACGCGGCGAGGTGGATTCGAACCTCGGACCTTCCGGCTCCAAGGCAACGACGCCACCACTAGACCACCGCGCCCCACAAAGTTAAGATTAGATTAGATTAGATTGCATGGATAAACGAATTAAGATAGTAATCTCCTCAACAAAAAGTCGCGAAAATAATATATAAATTATATATTATATATTTCTGTCACAAGTCTTTTCCCTCTTCTTCTCTACGTGTGACCTTCAGTCTCTTCGGAAGCTTCTTCGTATAAGTTCGTGGTAGCGTAGGCCTATCCCTAGATAACTGTTTCATTAGCTAAATGGCTAGGTTAAAGAATCTACAGTCTTTCACTGTTTTGTTAACCAACAACGACGACGTGTTTAACTCTTCTTATTATACTCCAAAATCCGATATAAAGTAAAACGATCAGCAACAACACAACAATGACTACACTTGCGTTATCATAACAACTACACGACTACTATCTTCATCAGTCTACTCTATCGCAACTCAACAACAACTCTTACAGCCTATCTCAACGGCTCTCAACACGCAACTCTCCTTCTTCTCTTCCACTCCCTTCTTGTACAATTAACGTACGCTCGTCTAGACGTCACGTGCTGTCCAGACAATCACCTGTGCAGACGCCGCGCGGCAATTTGCACCTGGCCTACTTACGTCGCTGTACGACAATCGGCGTGCACTGATTAAATTAGCTGACATTACCTCCTTCCTTTCTTTTGAAGAGAGCTAATTAATCTCAAAAATTAGCGAACGTATAATGCTTAAACTAAATACAAACAATTCTTATACTAAATGCAATCACAAAATACCTTATACTACAATCTCGATAAGCAGTCTGCTACTACATTCAACTTTCCTTTCTTATAGTTCAACAGAATGTCAAAATTTTGCAATGATAAAGACCATCTGACTAACTTAGCAGACTTCGACATTGACTCAGTCAAATAAACTAAAGGATTATGATCAGTGAACACATTAATCTTGGAACCAATAATGATTTCTTTCAATTTGTTTAAAGCCCATATGATTGCATAGGCTTCCTTCTCAATCGTCGCCCATCTCCTCTGGGTATCTGTCAGCTTCTGGCTGATAAATGAAACGGGACGTTCTATCCCCTCATCGTCCACTTGTGACAGCACAGCCCCCACAGCAAAATCACTGCTATCACAGTACAAATTAAATGGTTTGCCAACCTCGAACATGTATAAAATCACATTTGAAGCCTTGATCGGAAGAACCACTTGAGTCCATTTTTTTGATTTTGAGATATTCACAAAATAAACTTTGTAAGTCTACAAGTACTTCACTTATGAAAATATGGAAATAATATTTGGCACATGTGTTGATATGTGTTGTCTCTGTAACATGTCAAAATTTTATTGGCTAACCAGCTAGGTGGCGCCACATATTAAAATTTTTAAACATGCTGCATAAGGCATTTTAAGGACATTTTTTCCCCAATTTGTTAGTGTGCATACAGATCATTCAAGAATTGTCCTAGGATAACTTAGAAGTTGCTACTTTTCAGTAGCAAAATAAAATAACACATTAAAAATGAATTAAATTTTATAAAGTGAAACATTATTTTAGTGAATTGCCCTTGTGTTGTGTGTCGCTTAATGCTAATAATTATGTTGATATTTTCGTCGTCATTGTCAGATTCCCGTTTGAAAACAGGATTATTCAGAATCACGATGATATAGGACAGGCTGGACAGCTGCTTCAGCGCCATACATGCATATATACATACATACATACATACATACATACATACATACATACATACATACATACATACATACATACATACATACATACATACATACATACATACATACATACATACATACATACATACATACATACATACATACATACATACATACATACATACATACATACATACATACATACATACATACATGCATACATACATACATATACACACATACATACATACATACATACATACATACATACATACATACATACATACATACAGACATACAGACATGCATGCATGCATGCATACATACAAGCTGTCATACTTTGCCTTCTTCAGAGGGGGGGATAAGTGCTTTATAGACGAATGGGGAATGTTGCTCTGTAGGAGGAGCATCATGGATTGTGCAACTTTCCTCCTTCCTTCTTATTGTCTTCTCCATAAACTACACTGTAACTGAAGGATTATGTCTGGCACAGCAATTCCTGTGCACCAACCATTGGGTGATTCCACAGCTGTTTTTGGTTAATCAGGTCCATGCTCAGATCACATTCAAAGTAAGAAAGACCTCGAACAGGAAATGTCTTGTGACATGGTCAAATCTCTTCTTGCAAGGTTACAACAAGGCAGTGAAAATAGTGAAAGTCGTTGTATAATTAGTGTTATTCTGTCACGAACATGAATAAAGCATCAACACGTGGTATCCAAACAGAATATTGAATTCTGTGTTGAACATCTTAACCCCATATGATGTTTTGCTGGATGGATAAAATTCTTTGTACATAGTAAATAAACATCTATTTGATGTTTATTCCTTGTGGCAGACATACTTACTTTTATTTGACCTATATTGCGTGCAACTAAAGATGCAACAAACTGTTGCTAAGGCGAAACATGCTAAGCCCGCCAAAACTAGTTCCACGTGAATTCATGGAAGAACCACTGAAGTCCTGGACTTCAGTGGTTATTGCATGAACACTATATTTTCTTTTCATTATAACTTTGGACTGACGTTAGTTTTCTGAAAAAGGAACTTGTCAATACATGCTCTTTAGCATTAAGAATGGCAGGACACATATAACTAAAAAATGTCAAAAATGGACTCTAGTGGTTCTTCCGATGAAGGCTTCATTTGATAAAACAATTTCTTTAAGAGAATCAAAAGATTTCTGGTGGTCCTCAGTCCAAACAATGTTCTCAGGTGTCTGCTTGCTAGTTAAATCTGTCAATGGTTTAGCAATCTCAGCAAAATTACAAATAAATTGTCTGTAGAAACCAAAGAATCCTAACATTTGCTTCACTTGCTTCTTCGTTTCAGGGTTTTTTAAATTAATCAAACTGTCAATCCTATCTGGATTCATCATCTTCTTCCCTGAACCAATGAGGTGACCGATGAATTTCACCTCACTCTTACCAAACACACATTTCTTCAAGTTCAAAGTTACATTATGCAGTCTTATTTGTTTCAAAAACAATTCTAAATGTTTCAAATGAATGTTCCAATCATCAGAATGGACTGCAATGTCATCAACATAGGGTTCAGTAAATGCATCAATCGGTTGCAAAATCATGTTTATGGCTTTTACAAAAGTCCGTCCAGAGTTAATCATTCCAAAAGGGACACGTGTAAATTCGTACAGTCCATTATGGGTAACGAATGCGGTTTTCCATTGGTCGGATTTCTTCACCGGACAAGTCCAGTAAGCACTGCGACAGTCCAAGACGGAAATAAACTTGGATTTCCCGACTTTGCTCAGCACATCGTTGACGATCGGCATGGGGTATCGACAATTTTCAGTATATGAATTCACGTACCTGTAGTCGCACGCGAGTCTCAAGGATCCGTCCTTCTTCTTGACGATGACCAGCGGACTTGCCATTCTGCTCGACGACGGCTGAATGATGTTTGCTTTCAGCATCTCTTGTATTTGTTTGTCCACTTCTGCGCGGTATATCAACGGTATTCGATAAGCCGTGAACTCCTTCTCTCGAAAGTGTGGTCTCAGCACCACTTCGTGTTCTACCAATGTACATAATCCAGGTTTGTCCGAAAATCTGTCTGCATATCGGTTCAGTACATCCAGTAGCTGTTTCTGTTGCTCGCTCGTAAGATGTCCGATCTGTTCATAGTCCAATTGCAGCGATTTCTGTGTCGTCTCTGCATGGTCTTCTTTCAATGGTAGCTCTACCACTGATCCGAATTCGTCGTCCTCTTCCACGATGAGACCACACGATAATGTTCTTGCGATGAACTTCCTCATTTTGTTGGCATGGACGATTCGTCGGCCGTTTTCATTCATGTCCACCAGATACGAATACTTGGATCTTCTTTGTAGCACTGTACATGGACCATGCCATCGTGAGATCAATTTATTGATTGATGTTGGATACAGGACGATGACGTTTTCTCCTGGTTCGAATTCTTTATCCTTGGCCCTCTTGTTGTATTGACTGGCGTATTGTTTTTGCTTTTCCTCTGCACAATTCTCAGCAAATATCAAAGCTTTCTCCATGTCTGCTCTTAAGTTCTTCAGGTACTTTGCTGGTTGTACTCCAATGTTTGGCGGTAGATTTATTTCTTTGGTCCAGCTTTCCTTTAAGATAGTTAATGGTCCTCTTGGCATTTTTCCATACACCACGCTAAACTCTGATCCTTTGTCTTCAGCGATCCTCCACCACGACTTCAGTGACTCGTCATTTCTCTGCTGCTCCTCGAATTTCTTCGCATCTTCCAGCTGTCTTTCATCGTTCGAATTCTCTGTGAACAAGTCCCTCATACTTGTCTCCAGTTCAGCGTCGCTTCCGGAATCTTCACTATCATTTCGTTCACATGCAGCCATCTCTTCTTCAGTTTCATTGTTCTCAGATGTTGTTCTTTCGTCATCTTGGATGCTGAGTTCATCTTCGCTTTCCGTGTCATCTTCTTGCGAACTTTCGTTTATCGTTTCATCTTCTCCGTCTTCGACTTCTGCTCTCCGACTTTGTGCTCTTGTAGTCACATTCGCTTGTAGCTCTCCTTGCAATATACTGATTGGTGGAACCTCTTTCAGTTCTGCAATTATCTCTGGATGTAGCAGGAACTTTTCTGGATTTTCTTTACACAGTTCTGCTGAAATGCTGGCACACACTAAAGTTAAATATGGCGCGATATTTATTGTCCTGTCCTCTGTAGCTGCTCCTTCGTTACGACCGCTCATCCGCACTTCGATTTTCACCAACTTAGCTGGAATCGGCTCTCCAGCTACACATTGCAAATGAACTCTGCCGATTTCTTCTACTGTCGTTCCTTTCAGTAGTTCCTCGTTGATTACTGGTATCTCGGTCCCCGAGTCAATCAACGCCTCGACTTGCACAGGCTGCCCATCAGTCCCACGTATCTCCACATTTACATGCTGCAACGATATCTTCTTTATGCGTTGACACTCCTCTTTACTTTTTGTTTCTCGACAACTTTCTGCAATGGAAGTAGTCTTTATCGCTTCTTTCAGTATGGTGAACTGCGGCGTACACTTCATCACTGACTTTACTTCTGTTTCTTGGTTGCATTGTTCTTCCCAACCAGGAGGTGCATTTATCACTTGTATCTGGTTTACTCGAAGATTTTCTGCACTTCTGCTAAAGTTCTTCCTCAGATTTGCCGCTCCTGGTGCTTGGCAATGTTTTATTAGGTGTTTATCAGAATTGCAATTGTGGCAACGCTTCTTGATAAAACTTCTTTGCTCCTTGTTCTCCCACTTGTTGTACGGCGTGTAAGATGCATTACTTTCTGTTGGGCGTCCCAGCGGCGGAGTTCGATTGTAGGCTTGTCTGTCCCACGTTGACTGTTGTTTATCTTGCGACCACTGCTTTCCAGAATAATCATCTTTCTTTGCACCATTACTCTTGGCTTGGCTTCCGGTGTCTTTGCTATCCTTGTTCCACTTGGGTTGCTTTGGACTATTGTCCCATGCTTCAAATTTCGGTTTGTCTTGGAACATCACACCAATCCGATTGTTTACATGTATATCTGCGAGATCTGCAACATTACTAGCTTCCAAGCATTCTGTGCCCTCTTTTGCTAAGACAAACTGTAGTGGACCTGGTGGTAAACATTCTTTCAGCTTATCCGCCACTAACAAATCAAACAGCTTCTCGTAGTCTTTGTCCACTCGTCTACTTCGGACATAATAATTCAACAGGTTCTTCAGCCTAGCCGTGAACATCGTATACGTTTCTTCGGCTGTCTTCTTAGCATCTGCAAACCTTGACCTGTACTCACGAGCTGTTAACTTGAATTCCTTCAACAAATGCTCTTTCACTGCATCGTATTTATCTAAATTCTCAAATGACAATCGATTCAATACCGTTCGCGCTCTCGGGGTCATCAATGGCAACAACAATTTCACCCAATATTGCTTTTCCACAGCGAAGCTATTGAATGCATTTTCAACTGTTTCAAAATATAATGGCACTTCCATCATATCATACGGCATCTTCGGTAACACATGCTTCATTGCGTCACCTATCTTCTTAATCTTGGACACCATTGTCTCACTTTCTTTGAGTCTAATCTGTTCTGACACTTCTCGGCTCTTACGATCATCTTCGTCTCTCTTCTTCAGTCGATCTTGATCTTCGATTCTCCGCAGTTCTTCCTGTTCTATCTTCTGTTGTAATAGTTCTAACTGCTTTCTGCGTTCTTCTTTTTCAATGGCCATTTCTTTAAGTTGAGCCTCCTTGATAGCAAGTTTCTTTTGTTCTAACTGCATCTGCTCTTCTCTTTCTCTTTCTGCTTTTTCCAAATTGTCTTTTCCGGCTTGAAATTCTTCCTGACGAATTTCTTCTGCTCTCTCCAGTTCTTGTAAACGCATCTTTTCTTTTTCTTCCTCGCGAGCCTTTTTGTCCTCAATCTGCTGCTTTCGTATTTCTTCATCGCTTTTTCTTGCTTTTTCGTACTCTATCATTAACTCCATCCTTCTTCGTTCTGATTCGTCACGATCTATTTTCATTTGTTCTAACTGAAGCTGGAACTGTTGCTTCTGCATGTCTATCTCTTGTTGTCTTATCCTTTCTAATTTTTCTGCTCTTTCCGCTCGTTGCTCCTCTTTCTCTTTCTCCTCTTGTTTACGCTCTTTCTCCTCTTGTTTACGCTCTTTCTCCTCTTGTCTGCGCTGCTCTTCTTTCTCTTTTTCTTCTTGTTTACGCTCTTTCTCCTCTTGTTTACGCTCTTTCTCCTCTTGTCTGCGCTGCTCTTCTTTCTCTTTTTCTTCTTGTTTACGCTCTTTCTCCTCTTGTTTACGCTGCTCCTCTTTCATTATCATGAATTGCAGCAACGCCTCCATAGACATCGGTGCCTCAGGCTTCTCCACTGGCTTCTCCGCAGCGCCTCCGACAGCACCTTCTTCTTCTTTCTTAGCCCAAACCTCGGCTAAATTTCTCATCAATTCTTCCCTCGACATTTGTTCAACTTCTTCTGCGTCTAGATCTGCTTCAATTAGCAGTTTTATCAGTCTATCAGTAGACATCTTCTTAATATTTGCTTGCTTTTTCTCCGTAAGTTTCTCCATCTTACTTCTTTACTTTACAGATGCTAGTCGATAAATAGTAGGCTACTCTTCAAATGTTTGCAATTGACTGACTTCAATTCTTTAAGCAAACTTCAATAGACAAGCAAGTTTTTTCTACCTCGTAGTCGTTGTGTTGTCGTTTCTCACTGACGTACGGATGCTCGATGTATCGTTGCTTCTCCCGTGTGCTCGGCTCCTCGATAAATTCACAGCGTCCGTTCCTCCACAACGTCTGTTGATTGAATAGAATCCCTCCGTTCGTAACTACGATCGTTCTCCTGCAACTTGGATCGTTATCCTGCAACTTGGATCGTTATCCTGCAACTTGGATCGTTATCCTGCAACTTGGATCGTTATCTCACCGCAACGACACCAAATGTCACAAGTCTTTTCCCTCTTCTTCTCTACGTGTGACCTTCAGTCTCTTCGGAAGCTTCTTCGTATAAGTTCGTGGTAGCGTAGGCCTATCCCTAGATAACTGTTTCATTAGCTAAATGGCTAGGTTAAAGAATCTACAGTCTTTCACTGTTTTGTTAACCAACAACGACGACGTGTTTAACTCTTCTTATTATACTCCAAAATCCGATATAAAGTAAAACGATCAGCAACAACACAACAATGACTACACTTGCGTTATCATAACAACTACACGACTACTATCTTCATCAGTCTACTCTATCGCAACTCAACAACAACTCTTACAGCCTATCTCAACGGCTCTCAACACGCAACTCTCCTTCTTCTCTTCCACTCCCTTCTTGTACAATTAACGTACGCTCGTCTAGACGTCACGTGCTGTCCAGACAATCACCTGTGCAGACGCCGCGCGGCAATTTGCACCTGGCCTACTTACGTCGCTGTACGACAATCGGCGTGCACTGATTAAATTAGCTGACAATTTCTGTAACATATATTTATATACATGTTTTGAAATAATTATAAGCTGCTAACGACAATTTTTTTGTTGACTAACCAAGAATTAACTATAATTATTAATGACTTACATGTATTGTCAAATTTGAGATCAAAAATGATACCGGAGTTCAAAATCCGTCATATGTAGATTTTTACTTTCATATTGTGTGAGAGAGAGACAGACAGACAGGCAGACAGGCATTCAAGCATATCTAAACAGACATAAGAGAGAGAGACACAGATGGACAGAGACAGAGACATACAAGGATCTAGCATGATGTGAGCGCATCAGGTTTCGGTTAATTCAACTTCTATCTCACAAGCGAATATGAGATGATGGAGGAGGACAAGGAGGGAAGGAGGAGGAGGCAGAGGGAAGGAGGGATGATGATGATGATGATGATGATGATGATGATGATGATGATGATGATGATGATGATGATGATGATGATGATGATGATGATGATGATGATGATGATGAGATGATGATGACGACGACGACGACGACGACGACGACGACGACGACGACGACGACGACGACGACGATGACGATGATGATGACGATGACGATGACGATGACGATGACGATGACGATGACGATGACGATGACGATGACGATGACGATGACGATGATGATGATGATGATGATGGTGATGGTGATGATGATGATGATGATGATGATGATGATGATGATGACGACGACGAGGAGGAGGAGGACAAGGAGGAGGAGGAGCATCAGAAAGATGACAGCAACTCCCCGCTTTGTACGTCCACCCATGCATGGTTAACCAGAGAAGGCGGCTGTGAAGATTGGCTAATAATGAATTGAATCCTGGCCGATGATGACTGAGCTATCTGTGTTTTTGGGCGAATGGTGGTCTAACCATTTGTCGACCCAACAACCACCACCAGCATTACCACCAGCATTACCACCACCACCACCACCACCACCACCACCACCACCACTGATAAGGCCTGATGTTCCCTGCTATCATCCCTAGCTGCCCAACTTGGTGTTTAGCTTGGACAACGAGACAGACAGACAAACAACGAGACAGACAGACAGACAGACAGACAGACAGCGAGACAAACAGACAGAGAGAGAGAGAGACAAACAGACAGAGAGGGGACGGTAATTCATCTCCGATTTCATAATATACACAATTATTACACATCCTGGTCAGAGCGTCGGGCACGTGGCATGGTCTATCGCGAAAATGGAAGAGCTGACAGGGGGAAGGATATGAGAGAGAGACAGAGACAGACAGACAGGCAGACAGACAGACAGAGACAGAGAGAGACGGACGAACGGACGGACGGACAAAGGACGGAGGGAGGGACGGACGGACGGACGGAGCTAGGGAGCCATCAGTGTAACCCTACGCTTTCACTCATCCCGGAACTTGTATTGAGACAATATTCACAATAATAATAAGATTATTATTATCTGCATTGTATTATACGTACATAATATAATATGATTGATTGTATACGATGCAAAAGATGCAAAAGATGCAAAAGATGCAAAAGATGCAGCTGCTGCTGCTGGTGAGGACGGAGTTGAAAGGTCATCGTCGATTAGAGTTTTAGAAGTGACGCTGGTTGAATCCACTTCAATATATAAATATTATTGAGTTCGTCATTTGAATTTAAATGACTACAATAATTATATTAATAATTAATAATCATATTATTAATATCATAATTGCGTTTATTAAAACGGCGCTATAGAAGTCAGAAGATTCAAAGGTTATTACGAAAATGAAATCTTATGATCATCGTCGTCGTTGTTATCACCATCTCTCACTCATTTCGTCGTCGTCGTCGTTGTAATTCAAGACATGCTTCAAGACTAGAATAATTCATATCTTACCATGATGAGCTGTTGTCCTAGATGTCTTTGGTCTAGTTGTCGTTGCTCTGCCAGTATGACCCGTTGTCACACTAGTAGCCACTGTTGTCGATGGTTTGGCGGTAGCAGTTGTTTTCGTGACTGTAGTCGACCTAGCTGTTGTACTTTTGCCCGATGTAGTTGATGCTTTAGTGGCTGTTGTAGCTTTGGTTGCCGTTGTTGCCGTTGTTGTGGTAGTTGCTGTCTTGGTTGCCGTTGTTGCCGTTGTTGCTGTTGTTGCTGTTGTTGCCGTTGTTGATGTCTTGGTTGCTGTTGTTGCCGTTGTTGATGTCTTGGTTGCTGATGTTGCTGTCGTTGTGTTGCCTTTCGGAGGCGCTGTTTATAACAGAACCGAAGATGATCGACAAAGTTATCGAACAGTAGGCCTAACTGTTGGTGTTGAGACTAAAATCACATTGGATCAGATTTACTGAATCTCATCAAACAATTAAAGATTAAAGATTGAAGATGGTCTTTTCAACGCAATAATGTTTTTTGGGGGAAATAGGCTAAATGCTCAAAAAAAACTAAAATTATCATTAACTTATAATATTGCGCCTGTTTTAAAAAATACATTAATCGATCTATGGATCATGTTTACATTACACGTTTTTATCGCACGCCTACATTTAGGCTTACGTTACACGTTTACATGAGAGAGTTTAGCCTATGTAGGTACTTATGTGTGTCTAATTCTATTCTGAATGCTTCTATTGAGTTTCGACCTATTAGCCTATCAACCTCATTTCCTTAAATCAACTTCCATTCCTGCAGCGGCTTTCAATCTCATCTCTTCACATTCATCCTTCTCCTTTATTCTTTTGTCTCACTCTGTCATTCGAATTATTATATCGTATTTATAACTGATATAGCGCCAGTACATAAATCAACCGAGGATGACGCCACATAATAATTAAAATTATTATATCAAGCAGTGTTTAATTAAAACGTCTCTGGGGAGGAATGTTCCTCCACCGGAATGTACCTCCTGACAAAATCGTAATGACATTGTTGCATACGTGTAGGCCTAAATACGTAGGCTACCATTTCCCGATCCTCCCTCTCCAGAATTACTAAAATAATGTGCAACATTTGTCCCTCCCAGAAATGTGTCCCTCTCAGAAAAATCGACAAGTTGTGTACGTGCATTTTTGGAAAAAGAGTAAGATAGACTAAAAGTTATCAGTGCTTTTGTGGCAAAAATGTTTTAAATTTTCTTAGATTTTGATCGAATGACTAAAGAAATGTCGTCATTAAAAATGTCCGATCGCACACAAATGTCATGGTGTCATGATGTCATGGCGTCATGGTGTCATGGTGTCATGATGTCATGGTGTCATGATGTCACGATGTCATGATGTCATGATGTCATGATGTCGTGATGTCATGATGTCGTGATGTAATGATGTCATGATGTCGTGATGTCATGATGTCATGATGTCATGATGTCATGCTGTCATGATGTCATGATGTCATGATGTCATGATGTCATGGTGTCATGATGTCATGGTGTCATGATGTCATGATGTCATGATGTCATGATGTCATGATGTCATGCTGTCATGATGTCATGATGTCATGATGTCGTGATGTCATGATGTCGTGATGTCATGATGTCATGCTGTCATGATGTCGTGATGTCGTGATGTAATGCCTCCATGATGTCATGATGTCATGATGTCATGATGTCATGATGGTTGTCATGATGTCATGATGTCATGATGTCATGATGTCATGATGTCATGATGTCATGCTATCATGATGTCATGATGTCATGATGTCATTATGTCATGATGTCATGATGTCATGCTGTCGTCGGTGGCTCAGCAATCGGTTGCCTTCCGACCAAAACGGACATTTCTCCCGCCCTCCTCACTATCCAAGCTTTGGATTGGCACTTCTAAAGGACGAGTAGTGGCGTAGTTAGATAAGTATTGGATGTCTAAGACGATGCTTCTAGGTCTATATAGGCTGCTTACAGTGGATGAGTACCGTGCAGCGAAAAAGGTTATTTTAAAATGTTATTTAATACTAGACCTAATATTATCGTGTGCTGCTGGTCAACTAATGGCTTCTTCGACTCTCTTCTTCTTCTTTTCTTTCTTCTTCTCTCTTCTCTTTCTCTCTTTCTCCCTGTCTTCCCTTTTTTCTGTTTCTTTGTGCCTCTAATTTTACTCCTTCACTAAACACACTGCTACATGCAAATCTCCCACCTTGTCACTAACCAGACAAGCGTCAGTGCGTCACCTATCCAGCATCTTTGTCATGAATAGTCATTTATCTAGGGTCCCTAACTAGTGGGATCTTCCCTTCTGGGGCTCCTATTGCTTCCCTGGACTTGCTACTTGTTTGTAGGCTACATGTATTTATATCTAACATTCTTAGCTTTATTAGCAAGTCATATTATGGAACTGCTGTATATTTGTTTTCTTTTATGGGAGTAATAAACTTGATTGATTGATTGATTGATTGATTGATTGATTGATTGATTGATTGATTGATTGATTGATTGATTGATTGATTGATTGATTGATATAGGCTAATAGGCTTAATATGTCAAAACGAGCGACTACAACGACAATAAGCTATAATGCATTGTTATAAGAGGACATCAATTTATTATTCTGAAGTATTTTTAATGTGAAAATTGAAAACTGCACTGTAGCACTGTAGCAGTGGTCGAACCTGTCACTTCGATTGGATAAGAAAACGCTGTGTCCGAAAGCAACCACAAAACACCGATAACAGCGAACGAACGCAACACGAAAAAAGAAGATTTAGAAGTAGACGACGACATGATGATGTTTGAAAGTAAAATTTCAAATTATTGAACGAAAAATCTTTTGTTGAAACCCAGAGCTGCAACCGGATCTTCTGTCGACAACTTACAGTAGCCTACTGATTATTCTCATTGAAACACAATATATAGGGCCTACATGTATGTCACTCTCAATCTTTCGATCATCCGTCTCTCTATGTAGGCCTATAGACTATAGGCCTACGCATTCTAATAATAACGATAGACTTAGTATTATTATAGCCTACACAACCCAGGCCAACTTTAGGCAATAGACCTTTGATGAGGTGACTAGGATCATGGGATTGGATGCTGGCTGGTCATCGGCTAAAGCAAAAGTTCACGTGAATAAACACGGTGAATTTCGTGAACAATAATTATTGTGTAATTATGTCATCGTCGTCATCATAGTCACTGGCATTCAGTTGACCTGTCACTTAATTCATCATTTCAAAATGATAACATCCTCCCTCGTTTCTCAATTCGTTCATTTCAGAGATCACATTATTCGTAAGCAGCAAAACTTTTCTCAAGCCATGCATAGGCCTATAGACCTCTTCTGGCAACACTGTAGGCCAATAAGCTTAAACGGCAAATTATCGTAATCAGTAGAGTTCTTCTTTGGCCTAGCTAGCCCTGTTTAAGCATTATAGCCAACCAAACGGCATTGGCTGGCGATCTGTCAAAACAAACTCGATAGACATGCGAGTACAGTATAATAGTATTGACGCCAAAGTTTTTCTTAGATTCACTTAGTCTGAGTTCAGATTCAAGATGGAGGTTCAAACAAGTTAATATGACAGGCAAGGTAACAGTATATCATAATGATGATTATCATCATAAAAGGCGACGTGTGTCCCCATAGACGTACGAGGCGGGGGTGCAGAGGGGGGCAAATGCCCCCCAAATTCGGGCAAGTCTGGTTGTTTTTTCGGGCAAAAAACACGAACGACTAAAAAAAGGTCGTCAACTTTCGGGGCAAGCCAGGTTTTTCGGGCAAACACAGACCCGAACGACTAAAAAAAGCTCGTCAACTTTTTCACGGATGTATTTTTCGGGCAGAAGTTCAATCTTTGACCCCCCCCACACTGCTGAAATCTCCCGTACGCCTGTGTGCCCCTCTCCGGAAGCGTTCCAACTTCCGGTCTAAGGGTGAATGTTTCCAGGATGTACAGTAGGAGTTCGTGTGGGTGGCGAGGGTCCACCTCCTTGGTTCCATCACCCGATCCATCATCCATATAATTATTATAGTCTTCGTGGGTCGTTTCCTTTCCATGACCGACTTGTCTCGTCCGGCTCCATTCAGGAAGACTTGGAGAGCAACTTCTGAGGAGCAAGGATAGGAGAAAGCAGCAGATCTGGTCCAGGCAAATTAGGCAAATTTTCTCAGACCTAATCACTGTCAGGTTCTTATTAGGCTGGTCCTATTGCTTGCTAGGTTATTACGAGGGTATTATAAACTATTATTATAAGGCCATTATCATTCTTCTTCTGGTCTCTGTAAATATTTTAAAATGAAGTCAACACTGACGAAACCTTCATTTTATTCGTCACTGCCCTCTCTATGCCAGTCTACGAAATCTGGACCTAAAATAATTGTGAGACGACACCCTTGGCCCCCCCCCATCCCCCCACCCCCCTCGTCAAAGGCAGAACAACCAATGAACCATGTGCTCTGTAGTTAGTGTGATTTCTTTTGCAACTCCAGGACACTCACAATCGCTAGATATAGGCCTAAGTCTAGGCTAGATATGCTATTGCAAAGTCACACTCGCCATCACATCACAGTATGATGATAGACCAACATGATTGTGATGAATGTGTGCTAATTTATTGTCTACGTCTACTGAAAATATCAGTCAAATCGTCAAAACGCCTATATTTAAAATTTTTGAATCAACTTCAAAGTACCCGGTAGTCTAATCTCTCTTAAGCATAGAGTAATGAAGGGAACAGCCCTCCGCAGCTAACCTCACATAACTCATAATATTAAACAACATAAAATTGTGGTGGACTATCAGTCTTACAAGGTTTTTGTAACACCATGTTTGGACTTGGAGTGAACTTTCTGAAGGGAGCTATATAAAACTCTTGAAATGAATGAACATTTGTTTTGCTGTATTGAAATATGAAAATAATATAATATCATGTCTGTAAGTCATCAAACACTAATCTATATATTTAAAAATCTAACCGCGTTTGGCTCCTGACGAAAGATCTCCGAACTTTCTTCATTGATTGCTTTCGAAACTTCACCAAAACGTTTAGTTCCAACACGGCCGGGTTTGCAGAATGCTTTTTGGCAAAAAGCGCAATCTTTTAAGCTAAAAAAGCAACTTTGCAAATTCCGCCGTTTTCAACACATAGCCTACGCCCGTCAATAAGCCTTGCATACCAATTCAGGCATGTTTGTTCCGTAAATTTCTTTAGCGCATTTCATTACGGCCTTCGCATTTCATTACGGCCTTCTTGCTCAAGCGTTTTATGGCGTGATCCGCGTCGCTATCGCAAAGGGAGGGGGAGGGGAGGGGGAGGGGAAGGGGGAGAAGGGGAGAGGGAGAAGAGGGAGGGGAGGGGGAGGGGGAGGGGAAGGGGGAAGGGAGAGGGGGAGGGAGGGGAGGCTTTTTTCAGCCACAGCAACGCGTGGCCGGGTTCAGCTAGTAATAATAATAATATTATGGAATCATCTTCATCTCAGCTGAATCTGAATCCATCTGAATCTGAATACATCTGAATCTGAATACATCTGAATCTGACTAAATCTGAATCTGAATACATCTGAATCTGACTTGTTTTCTCAAGAACAGAAACGATTCAACGGAGTACAGATAACAATCGAACACATTAAGTCGAAATTGAATGCTATTAATATTATGTTGGGTTGTTGGATAGTTGTTCATATTATAGTTGTTGGTGTGCTAGACCAGAGGTTCTCAACCGGTGTGTCGCGACACACTAGTGTGTCGCGAAGCGACCGGAGGTGTGTCGCGTAAAAGTGGTGTGTCGCTGGTGTGTCGCGAAGAATTGGTGTGTCGCGATTTCTCACAACATACAACCGTCGTTCTTGCATTGCATTGATATGTTCACTTTGGCAGGCGTAGGCTGTGAGAATATATATGCTATTCGAAGGACTTTATCTGTTCCATTTGATCTCAATCTGGAGCAGCCACAACTTTTGCCTTATAAGCACATGCACATGCACTCCCTATGTAGGCCTACATGGCATAGACTACAGTAGGCCTATAAGACGTCAGCGAGCGCACCGGTGAAAATTTGACCCAATGCTGTAACCTTCGAAAAAACGTGGGAAATTATCATGAAAAAAATTGCTATTCTAAAATTGATGACGCGGAAAGGTTGTTTGCATGCGTATTCAGAGCACGACAATTTACCATTATAATTATAAGGAAGGTGCACAAAGTCCAAGGACCCAGAAGTTCCAATGGCCCGTTTTTTAACTAAAAAAATACTGCAGGCCTGCGTTTTCCAGTTTATGCTACAATTAGGCCTATTCGACGTTTCTTAGTTTCAGTGTATATAGTGTTCAGCTACCTTTATTCCATTTTTTTTTGCTTTGAGCTATCAGAGCTAGTGGTTTGGACTATGGGCAATTTATCCATTTTTAAATCTAAAACTCATAAATATAGGCTAAGCTGGCTTAAGCCTAATTTAATTTTGTAACGATATTCACATGACGATTGTATGCATGGTGTGTCGCGAAATTTGGTTGCAAGTTTAGGTGTGTCGCGCGCGAAAAAAGGTTGAGAACCTCTGTGCTAGACGGTCAAGTGAGACGTCGGGAGCCAAATCTTAGCAATAACAGAAATTTCCATTACAAAATAGTAGCTCTTACGCCTTTTTAAAACTCTCAACTATCTTACATTCGTCAGCTATTCACCATCCAACCGCCCTGGTCTACTCCCTCATCATCATATCTTGCTCTACCTCGGTCTAATCCTCTTCTTCTTCTGCCTATTTCCAATCGAGACTAGAAATCGAATTCTTCAAACTTTATTACACATCTATCGCGATTCTATTCTGGCTCCACCAAATCATCATCATCATCATCGTGGTCTTCGTCGTCATCGTCATCATCATCACCGTCATCGATATCATCGTCATTACATATTATTATCATATATTTCGTTGTCAAGTCATCTCCAGAGACAACTCACCTCCCCAAAGATAATACTTTCCCCAGAAATATTTGAAATATTATAGGGTGGGTGGGTCAAAAACGTTCATTTTCAGTGTTACGTAATTATCATGCAATGACTCATGACATTCAAAATCCAACACAAACGAGCGAGAAAACACTTTACTTGCATTTTACATCATGAGTAAATATCATAATTATACGTTGAATCATGAGGAAGAAAACACGTTTGTCGTTTGGAGGTTGTCACAGCAGCAGCAGCAGCAGTTCAACACAAGTTCTACACAATACAATAGGAGGAGGTCAACAACTTACAAGCAACAATGTATTTAAGAGATCTATCTTCCTCAGAACTTCTTCAACGTAATACATTTGCAACGAATGTAACGTGCGTATTATACTGCATTCGACAGAATGTTTCGACCAATCACATCTCATAAAATGCACAGATCAAGAACTGTCACTTCAAAGGAAGGACTGTCACTTCAAAGGAAGGACTGTCACTTCAAAGGAAGGACTGTCACTTCAAAGGAAGGACGGTCACTTAAAGGAAGGACTGTCACTTCAAAGGAAGCCTTTGTCTTTTATCCTTTGGAGAATCCGGGTTGAGAGCCAACTATAAGTCAGAGAAATAGGAAAAGAGGATAGAGTGGACATAATGACATACGAACAGAACCCAAAGTTAAGACTCGGATTATGTCAGCACAAAAGAATTCATAGAAAGAACTGAAACACTGAAAAGTGAAGTAGAAACATTTCAGACTATAAATGTCTGGTATGCCAACACTTTCCGTTGCAAGGCATAACAAGTGTCTGCACTGATATATTTGGTCACAGAACGCATTTACATCAGTTGTTACAACACGAATAAACCCGCATCAGATGAACGGCTTCTCAAACGTCCCTTCGCTCGATAGAAAAACAATCCAGATCATCGTATGAATGGTCAGCTGAATTATTCACTGTACACAGCAGCAGAGATTTATACGATTAAACGAGAATTTCAAGAACAATCTCAACAATACAATCCTTAATTATCTGCAATTAATTATCTTGTAACATAACAACTTAAATGAACCGTTAATCACAGCATAACACCAATATATTGTACAGAGAAGAAAATTGTTTCACAAAAAAGTTGCAGCAATACTGAATAATAAAACTGTGCAAAACAAAAATTAAAGAGAGTTTCAGACCAAAAAACACAGCGAACATTTACATGGATCGCAACCAAGCCACATTTCAGTATCAGAACATAAAGTACCACATTGTACTTCATTAGAATTAGTATTAAGTATCAGAATAGAAAGTACCACCATATGTACTTCACTACACACAAGATAGACTTTACTAAGTATGCACAAAGAAAGCAAGACAAAGTAAGACTCAATCTACACACAAGATAGACTTTACTTAGTATGCACAAAGAAAGCAAGACAAAGCAAGACTCAATCTGCAACATCGATGAACAACGAAAAAACCGATATGTATTGAGACCCAAGTTTTGCGCTCGAAACATTTCGTTGCGCTTAGAGAAAAAGACAGAAATTAAAAGCAAAGTAAAAGACACAAATGCGCATCAACGATGATTTCGTCATCATATCCATCTCATCCTCTTCTTCCTCATAGAAAAATCTTCCTCCTCCTCCTCCTCCTCCTCCTCAACTCCTTTAAAGTAGGACTCTCAATCTGAATTCAGCAAATCAATGGCTTCGCAAAAAAACCTACAATCCATTCGTTACTCCTTCAAGTCGCAATAAAACTGAATTATGGAATTCACAGTTTAAACCAGTGGTTCCCAACCTTTTTTGACTCAATGGCCACTTTTCCTAAGTTGGATGACACGAGGGCCACTTTTTCTTAGTTGAAGGACATTAGGGGGCCACAGGGCTAAATTTAATTAACTAAAAGCATATACAATTGTTATAATTGATTCAAAATAGAATGTTTGACGTTATTTATAGACGTCAAAATAAAATAATTTGTAACAGAAAATAATTTTGTGTTCTATTGTGTCCAAATTGTCAGTTTGTTCATATATTTTTGTCAATTCTTTAAAAGGGAGGGCCATTTCTTGAGGCCCGGCGGGCCACTTTTGGCCCGCGGGCCACGGGTTGGGAACCGCTGGTTTAAACCCTTTACCTTGAATCTATGCCACTCGCAAATATAAGATAAAAAATGACGTTGTTTAATATATGACCAAGAAAGATCTGCTCACAATAAAAGCAATGTCTGTCGAGATATTGACAGAAATAAGTAAAGCATTAATTAGCAATTACATCAAATCGACTGAAGACTTCTTTACAACAACATGTGCAGATCTATTCGTTAAAGATTCTTCACAGAGATACAAAAGTTGAAGAGGTTTAGGCAGATTAAGCACGACCAAAGCATTTGTAAGAAACACAGATCGAACTGAATAAAAACCAAACAGCGTTGAAAACATCGTTAAAACAGACAAATGAAGGAACGAGAAAGAAAATCTGTTCAGACACCAAAACATTCTCACCCTGAAACAAGAACACAGATCCGGAATTTAACAACAACTGGGTAAAATTGAATAAAACAAAGACCTAAGAGAATCTGGAATAAATTCCAAACAGAACGTCTTAAGATCAGTTTCTAAACAAACTACATAATTAATATTAATTATATATAAAATGTCAGATCAAAGAAAATTGAACGGCAGATCAACGGACAAAAAAATGGAACGAATTCCAGATCAAAGTTTTTAAAAATTCGTCAAATTCAACAACAAAGTCTTTAATAAAAATCTCTTTAAACTGAGAAACTCATTTCTCAACAACAATAACGACGATGAAGCGAAAAGCATAAAACCAGAAATAATTTCTTATTTCGTTCAGCAATGTTTAACTGAACGCAAACAATTCAAGTCTCATCAGAGCAAAAAAGTTTCAATGCTTCTAACGATGAGCCGAGTCTACGAAAATCGACTGGGCAGCTGCACGGTGTCAGTCATTTCTAATGTGTTAATGGGACAATTGCATTAGGACCAAAAGCCAATTGATTAATGAAAAAAAGACTCAACTTCAATTTGATTGATATAAACAATTTATTCATCACCGTAGTGGCATCTTACAATTTCATAATATCAACCTCAAATTCATCAGTGTCCAATAAATTTAAACATAAAATATCATTAATCAAACTTATGCACTTCTAAAAGAAGACGACTTAACAACACCCTACCACGTCACCTGTTTTAATCAGTATTATTATTATCACTTTGCAATAGAATTTGAACGGATGAAAGCACAGCTGCAACTAAGCACCAATCAATCAGTGAATACACTCTGAGTAAATAGAGACATTAATGAGGCCAACTGTCAGACAAATCTTCAAGAACCATCCAACAATAAAACCTTACACAGTAGTCAACAGTAATTTAAAACATCTTAAACACGACTCACAAGGAAGAAAAATGACGGAAGAAAACTTCTTTCAAACTGCTTCTAACATAAAAAAACAAATCTCAATATCTCGCTTGGTGAAGAAGCCACCGTTGTACACTCAACTTATTAAACAAGGTCCAAAGCTTAGATGCATCAACATTTTTTTCTTAAAATCAATTCATGAAAAACATTAAAAACATTTTCAGGAAAATTTGTGTACAATTGCATGAAAAAATCACAATTTAATAATTTTGCGCTGCGAACAAATGCTGTTGAGAGATGGCCGAAATCGTGCGCTGTGGGTTAGAACAGAAAGACAAATAATCTCAAGATATCTCTTTCTCTTTCAACTCCAGTGTCTCATTCTTTCAACTGAAAACAAAATAAGAAATGGGTTAGAATTCATTGGAAATAGTATAAAAAATGAAATAAATCTAAGAATAAAAATAATAATAGAGTCGTACAAAGCGACGAGCACACAGCCATTTGAAGTTGAACTGTAGTAAAGAGAAGTCTCAGCCGTTGGTCATTTCCATCCAATGGTGAATCTTTACTTAACCCTTTAATGCCAGAGGGTTTAGGATTTCCCATACCATTTACTACCATCTCGGCATTAAAGGGTTAAGTAATGGGTTATATAAATCTGTGATTACATTCATAATTTAAAAATCCTATGGGTCACAAAAGCCAGAAGTCTAGTAAAATGAAGACATTTAAACAGATGAATTTCAAGTTACAATCAGTTGAAAAAGAATTAAATCATATTGTCCATTCAAACTCGTAAGCTCACAGTTCACCAGAGCGAGAGAATGCAGAGACCATATCATGGAAATCCTCTGGCAGAAAGAAGTCAGTTGAGAATAGAGACGGTAGCTTCATAAGATGAGCACTGTGTACTGATTAAGTGTAAGCAGGAATGACTGAAATTATTGTTCAATAACCCGTTGGACTACAGACCAATGTCAACAAATTCATGATAAGAACTATAAAACATAGGAAAAATAAAATTCAGCTTTGCAACTTCAAACATTTTCACCTCACCTTAAAACCTACATTTAAACTTAAAACTTAATAGGAGAAGGATAAGATTCAAATCCGGTTATAAAAACATTGGCAAAGGACGCAATCGTTGTAACCTGGAGTTGATCATCATCATCCAGCGTAGGACGATGTCGTCGTCATCATCCATCGTCATCTTTCTCTCACTCATCGACGACACGATACGGTGGCGTGCTCGACCGTCGGTTTCTGTAGCATCTGTAAGCGATGAACGCAATGACGGAAAGTCCGAGCATGAGAACGATGCCACCGAGGAACGATGCTGGATCAAACTGACTACTTTTGGCACCAGATGGAGTGGTTATGACGATCGTTGAAGCTAAACGTCAAACGAAAAGGAAGCAAACTGTGACAAATGAAGAGATGAATATTCAACAGCCTTCTCTTCATACATATTCATGAGACATCAATCGATATACAAAGTGAAAAGCAATTAACTAACGAGAGTTTTAGATGATTCAAGTTTCAATGTTTCACGATTTTCTAAATGAAACGAAATTAAATTCTCAGATTTTTCAAAGGTAGAGAAGAAAGCAACTGTGGATGAAGACGTGGATGAAGATGTGGATGAAGATGTGGATGAAGACGTGGATGAAGTGTTCGGCTGATCCAATTAAAGACACTTTTAAAAGACAGAGCAAATTCTAACCCTACAATATTTTGAAAGTTCTACAATGTGTTGTGAAAATAACATCAAGACATTCATCAACTTTTCAACATCAACTCTCCTCCACCACCACCACTCCTCACTCACTCACTCACTCACTAACTCTCTCTTATATGTTACACAGATAAGCGTAGTCCGATCAACATTCCTTAAATGTCTAGACAGATGATTGAACACACCAACATGTGCATGCAGTCACCACGCTGCATGCATAATAATGCAAACGAACATTGTGATCGTGTAGAGAATGCGGACAACAATAACAACATTCGTCGAATAATAATATTTCGTCGTCACAATGTCAACCAAACTATTCAAGTGCAGAACTTCAACTGCGTACGATTTAAACGACCCAAAAAAATTAGACGGATTTGCTGTCTCTGCATGTGTGTGTGTGTGTGTGCCTCTGTCTGCTTCTCTCTCACTCTCTGTCTTTCTCTATCTGTTTGTGTCTGTCTGTCTGTCTCTCTCCATCTGTATGTCTGTGCCTGTCTTTCTTTGTTTGTCTGTCTTTGTCCGTCTGTCTGTGTCTCTGTATTTCTCTTTCTCTCTCCATTATTTCCACTCACTCCCAATCCTACAGCTCCGCTTATATTCCACAAGTTTGCCATGGCTGAAAAGTCAGTTTGGTTGAATAGGGTCGTACTGAGAAATGCAAGAGAACTGCTCAGCCTCTTTCTAATGTGGTGGCTAACATTACATTTACATTACATTTAGATTACATTTAGATTACATTACCCACAATGATTGCGCTTTTCCCTGAAGAACACAAATGCAAACAAGCCGCATTGAAATCTCCCGCCGTAGCTCATCGTCGTCACTCACCCACGGAAGTGTGGTTGGCAGTTGGAGCAAATGTTGCTGTACTACCATTTGCCGTTGTCACATGGCCTGTCACATTCGCTGCACCATGATTCGTTGTACCAGTAGGTTCTACTGTTGAATGGCTAGTGACTGGAGCACGGCTTGAAGTGGGAGCAACTGTTGTATGAGTCACATTGCTCGTTGTCGGAACCACCGTTGTATGAGTCACGTTGCTCGTTGTATGAGTCACATTGCTCGTTGTCGGAACAACCGTTGTATGAGTTACATCGCTCGTTGTATGAGTTACATCGCTCGTTGTATGAGTCACGTTGCTCGTTGTATGAGTCACATCGCTCGTTGTTGGAGCAACTGTTGAATGAATTGTTGCATTAGGTAAGACCTCGGTTGGATGAATTGTCTTGGAAGGTTCAGTTGTATCTGTAAAGTACGTGGATTCAATCAAATCAATCAATCAAACAATCAATCAATCAAACAATCAATCAATCAGCCGCTTATTGACATAACTGCATAAAGCAGACTTGGCAGCGTAGTAGATCGTACCACATCGTAGAGCTTGAAGCCAGCTAAACCATGAGCAGTGCGTACACGGAAGGCATAAAGTAAACGGAGGATGCATGGCATTCTGAAATATTGTCACCAAGACATTCAACACTTCGTCTTTATGCAACTGCCCTACTCCGCAATCGTTAAATTTACATTTGAACAAAATCAAGGACCACGCCCCCAACATAGATCCGCAGTCCAACACGAAGGGTGTCTACGAAAAATGACCCGTTTCAAATGAGCTATTAAAGATACGCGCTTACCTAATACAGAAGATGAAGCCCATGGCAAGAAAACGCAAATTCCGAGAACTGCAAAGTAACGTGACAGAAGAAAATGCATTTTGCAAAATCAAATACTTTCTACGCAATTAATGCGACGATAAACCAAATAACGTCCTGGAAGAAAGTCGATACTAGAGCTCAGAAACTGATGACGTCATCAGAAAATGACCAAGTCAATAAAATCATTGCATCACCAGGAGTGACTTAAATTTAATATCTTCCCTCTTGCGTTAAGATACTATAACGCCAACAACGATGGAACGAGCTGACAGTAGGCCTAATTATTTTAATCTTTGATGATCAATTTGATCATTACACCTATTAAGTAAGAGACGTTGACTATGCGACACCTCTCAAACAGTTCTCAATTTTACAAACTGCTGAAGACTGTTTTTCGATCGACCTCGGCCGGGAGTGTCTTTAAGGGGCGCTAGGCCTATATAAATTCTGATTGATTGATTTGTATTAATAATATTGATGTCACACCTTTTCAAAAACTCTTACCCTGTCTCATCTGATCCCCCACCTTCAAATTTCCGGCTCAACGACATCCGCCTTGGTAGCTGTCCCGCCCCTCTGATCCTATGGCAGCCTGCTCGACCTGGACCATCTTCAGACTACTCTTACGGACAATCGTTTTGACTCGACGCGGCGCTCGTGAATAAGCTATAAAATTATTGGCTTTCGTGTACGGTAGCGCTCTAGAAGTTTATTGGTGACTAGCTGTACCCAGCCACGCGTTGCTGTGGCAAAAAAGACCTCCCTTTCCCCCTCCCCTCCCCCTCCCACTCCCCCTCCCTCTCCCCCTCCCCCTCCACCTCCACCTCCACCTCCCTGACAACGTCCCTAACTGACAGCGGTAAGGCCTTTTTCGTAATGGAATTATTTATCGACTCGCTTATGACGTCACGGGACGCGAACTCATTGATGTTTTGTCACTGTGTTTCGGTGCAAGCGTTTGGTTTGGCTGAAATTGCAAATGGCGGTCGAACGGATTGCAAAGCAAAGTTCACTTTTTGTGGAAAGGATTGGTTTTTTTCGGGGGAAAAAATGTTGTGACCTGGTCCTATTGGAATGGAAGGTTTTGGTAAATTTTCAAAAGAATCGGCGCGTTACTTTCGGCGTGATCGTGACCGCAGTATTTAAAGCGATGAAAAGTGAGATTTTTTAACTTTTTGTGGAAACGATGGTTTTTTTGGAGGGGGTAAAAATGTTGTGACCTGCGGCTATTGGAATGGAAGGTTTTGGTAAATTTTGAAAAGAATCGGTGCGTTAGTTTCGGCGTTATCGTGACCGCACTATTGCAAAGTTTCATTTTTATTTATATAGATAATATACTATATATATATAATTATATAGGCCTAGCCTACAATTAAGGGTCCGATAGAGTAATGGACAGCACGTTGGCGTAGATGAGACCGAGAGGTATTGAGTTCGAGCCCTTATTGGGCGGACATGCTTTGTAGCCTATTTGTAGGTTGCTAATAGCACCATGTGTGCGACCTGGTGGCGGACCGGTAACGCGTCGGCTCACGGAGCGTGAGGTTGTGGGTTCGACTCCGGGTAACGACCTTGGGCAAGTTGTTCACGCACACGTGCCTCTGTCACCAAGCAGTATAATTTGGTACCGGCGTAAGCTGGGAAGTAAACGGCAAGTCCTGCGATACACTGGCCCCGTGTCCAGGACCTCGGGATTCGTCCATTGCCGGCTCAAGGGCCTAGAAAAGGAGATGAGCGCCTCACCAACGGGCCTTCGGCCCTGGGATGTCTTTACTTACTTTACTTACTTATTAGCACCATGTAGGCCTATCGCAGGCTGTCTGTTCAGTTTGATGTTAATTAAGATTAGGGGCCTACTGCATAGGCCTACCTTGAACCAGTGTAAGAATTATTGTGGAAAAATACCTGGGGGTTGGACCATTATCCACTTGGAATCGAGGTGTGAAAAACATACTTTAACATGGCATGGGCTCTAAGAAATACTGGGGGTTGAAACCCCCAGGCCCCCGGTAATTCGAATATGTAAAGCGCAGTGCGTTTGCAGACGTTTAATTAATGAAAAACTATTATTATATAGGCCAACAGGTATCATAGTTCCGCTCATCGCTGCTGCTGCTGCTGCTGATGATGACGATGACGATGGAGACTTTGTGTCTAACTTATCCCACCTTGTGCGCATTGCTTCAAGTTAATTTGGAAGATTTCCGTGTAGGTTATAAGATTTAATATTCATTTTGATGTCAATTGCTTTCTTAATTAAAACCATCGTCATGCATTTCCACGGTTCATTGAATAGCTTGAATGTAAAAATCAACACAACAATTGCTCACCGTACTCGCACAAAAGCCACACGAGTATCAAATAAGGAAGACCAGCTTAACGAAGGCGCTATATCAACTCAAGCATGCATAATTTCCAAAGCGTCACTCGAAAGCCAAGCACGTTCAGGGCACCAGCTTATTCCCGAGCGTTGATCCATCGACTGCCACACCCCCCCCCCCCGTGGCATAAAGATAATTGCCTCACGTGTCGTCATAAGTATGTCTCTCTCCGTCTCTCGCCATGTCTGTCGCCATGTCTGTCTGTCTATATGTGGGTGTGTAAAACCCTTCCTATGCAGCGATGGCTGATCGCTAACAAGCTGTCGCAATTGCTGTCAAATTGTAGCTGCGCACTAGCAAATAATAACACGATAGAAGCGCATAGGCTAGTATAATAATAATTATTATTGTCTGATTCTGACCACTTCTTCATTCGCCAGATGTCCGTTCAATCTCGGCGCACGTCACCCAACACCACGACACACCCGAAGCAGCTGCTGCAGGTAAATCAGACTCGGTTTCTTTCGTCCGCTGGCAAAGCAGCGAGCGGACGATCGAACCATCTGCTTCAATCTGGTTGGTTGATCCTTTGTGCTTCGGTAATCCGGATCATTTGCGGCTTACAAACCGTCAATCCGGTTGAGATTAAACGCATCACACCCCCATCCCCTCCCTCCCCCCCGCCAACCTGCTGGTGTCTTCGACATTGGGCGGATCAATTGGGTAATTACTATCGGAAGGGGGATGGTCAGCTGCTACTACGCCCACTGGACCTCCCAACCACATGGTCCAGTCACCGCAAGCAAACTGTTATTAGAGTAGCAGTACAGACGACAGGTCATTCATTGTCCCTGCTTTTGTAACTTCAGTTAGCCAGTCAGCGAGACTTACTTAGAGATAGTCAGACATATAGATGCATACTGCAGATACTTTCACAAGAGGAGGCAAAACACAATGTTCATGATTGCTTTTTTACAGCAAGAGCTTGAAAAATGCAAAACAGGAAATTTTTTAATGTGCATTTCCCCCATTTTATACATATCCATTATTATTTAGGAATATTCACATTTGCTGCGAAAGGTTACTCTCCGCTTGGAATGGCATTCATCCTCCTCATCCTCTTCATCAACTACTGGATAAGCTCGTGTATGGGATTGGGATCACAATAAGGGTCAATTGTCCAGGGTTGGGTAAGTGCCCTCTCCCCCTTTCCTCATGGTCAGGCGCCCATGGTCAGACAGACAGACAAAGACCAACGAAACTCCATGTACCCGTAAATACTGAGAATATTTTCTGACAAACATTGTACAGAGATTATCCAGAACAGATAGAAAACTTACAACGTTTCACGATACGACAAGAACAGCTAAAGAGCAGTTTCTGTTGGTTGGTAATTTGCACATCAATCCGCCAACACACAAAGGCAAAGCATTGACTTAATGTGTGCAATCAATGTCAAGGACAAATCCCAGGTCAAGACAATTGAGGCCAAATTTGGGTCAGGGCAAAAAGGTCAAAAAATAGTTCAAGGCAGCTGAAGCCTTGCCATCTAAGGTCAAAGCAGCTGAGGAAAAATAAGAATAGTGACACAAAATAAAGAAAAAGATTTGAATAATCTCAAACAATATTGCTTCACAAGAACTCGTGAAAAATATTTTCTCAAAACTGACGTTGAGCAATTCCACACAAATACGAGTTTTTTTATTATACACAAAAGACACAAAAGCTTATTCTTTGAGAATTTAACTCCAGAATTTTTCATTACTACACTTTTCAAACACCATTTCAACAACCATTACCATTTGCAAAAAATATCGCTGAGTGTAAACTTGATGCCAAGCATGTTTTGCCATGCATTGCATGCCAAAAAATTCACGAAATGATGAACCATTGGCAAGGTAACTTTAAACAGAAGCATAAAATCCATGAACAAATGCTTTAGCAATCCTTAAAATCTCTGTCGTTGTTAACATGACTATTGAAAGCGAGTGAATATTCAAAACACTTATATTATAAGACTTCTAAATGTCACAGCAGAATCACCATTGAACATGTTAAGGCATCAACAGCTTCATTGCGACTAAAACCAACGTTCGCATTCCATAGCAGAAACCAAATATCAACATTCTTAACATTTCGGGCAAAGATTCTGCAAGCATTTTCCGCAACCAATTTCAAGCTTAAAATTCTGATAACTAGAAGTAGGATGATTTCTAGAAATAAACAACTATTCAATGAAAACAAAGAAAGCAATCAATATCAGTATTAAGTGCGTTGCGACCATCAGAACGCCAAACAGCAGAGTACACAAGAAGAAACGAAATGAAAATCTAAAAGGAATGTCAGACTCTAAGATAGCAAAGCTGATACGAACAATTCACGATTGTAAGATATCAACAGCTTATGAAATACACATTAATAAACAATGAAAATCACTCATTCTACAACAGTTGTGATATGGGAATGTAGCGCCCACAAATAAAAAACGCCAGAAAAGAACTTCTCTCAAGAAGTATTAATATAAGTATTAATAAGTGTTAAAACGCAGATTGGCCAATGGTTAAGTCTTCATAATTAGTTAAACGGTTGAATAATAATTATAAGTCATCAATTAATCACATAAAAAAAGGGAATCTAACAACGCCCACACCAGCTGAAAAAATCAAAGGCTTTGTTGACAAAAATAATGCATGGCAGCATAAGAAAATAAAAGCAACGATTTAGTTGTGGGTCAACTTTCCGTAACTCTTTCTTCTAACCATTCAGTCACTGCAAAGATGTTGCGGGTCAAATCTTGACCCTCAGCCAAACAATTTCGTGCGCATTAGATTTTGACCAGCGCTCATGTAGCGTGGCATTCTGACAAATTTTCGACCCCCACAGTTCCTTTCTGGCAAATAAAACACTGGATAAAAGGCACTATATAAATGTGATACATATATGCACACGTAAAGCTACAGCTATGCAACAATTGTAATGAAAAGCCTTCATCTTCATCAAGTAGTATAATATAGTGATATGGAACAGCCACCATCCATCTAAAGAAACGGCGAAGAAAACATGAAACTCTATGTCGACGACGCAAGCATTAGTGTATTTTAAAAAAATCGAGTAATATCCTGTTCATGGTTTTAAGTAGAAGTAAACCAAACCAACTACGGTAGGTGGTGGGCTGGAATGCTTTCAATTTCACAGACCAAATTTTAACTATGACCCTCGCCCCCATCCATCCAATACTTACACAAAAATATTACAAACTGTGGATATGAAACCCTTATCTATTGAAAGTAGACACAACCTCAATAGTTAAGCAAACTAGAGTAGAAAAATAATCACAGGCACATCGTACGATAGCAACACATCTCACGCGTGTGAACAATTTGTGCTTTTTACACGCAGCTCTAGGTTTATATGCAGCTGAAAATCCAACAAATGGAAAAGCAGAAGAAATGTCACTACGTAGAAAAAGTCAAACTCAGCTTTACTGAAAGAAATCTCTGGAGATATCTCATCCAAAATATATCACACAACTCTGCAAATCGAAAACTAGTTCTGTCAACATCGCAAGTTGTTTGCAAATCACAACCAACTTTTTCAAAGCCATAAAATAACTTAAATTATTTAGATTTGCAAGACTTTGCCTGCTAAGATTATAAGCACAAATTGAAACAGGTTTGAAAGAGATTTCAGCTTTATCTGAAAGAGATTTCAAGTTCAAATAGACAGTTGGACATTACACGTAACTCTGGTGTATATATACATTCATCATGACATGCGCCTCTGAACGGTTCACCCTAGTAGAGGCGCTTTATAAATGTTTTAATACGACACGATACATACAGAAATAAAATTATATATCCATTTGTTAAAACCCGATTGACAAACCACCATAATCAGTGAGAATGAAGATGAATAATAATCATGGAAATCAGAAAATTAGTCAGAAGTTGTCGACTATATATGAAAGTAATCTAGGCACACAGGTGACCAGGTGAGGCATACAGTTAGTGTCATAGTTGTAAAAAACGTTTTTTTCCGTTTTTTATTCTCTCCCAAAAAACGTCGTTTTTTTCGTTTTTTATTTTTTCCATCGTTTTTTATTATTTCTTTATCTTTATTTATTCATTTACTTTCTGTTATTATTTCACTTAATTTTAACTTTTTCTGATATTCCTTATGTTTTCCGCCAACTCTCAAGGATTCAGCTAACTAAAGTCATTATTTCATCGTTTAACATCATCATTTAATTTTAAGAGATAGCCTGCGTGTAGTAGGTTCCTAATCAAGGTTTTCAAGGGTAAAATGCGGTTTTAGATGTAGCAAAGTCAAATTATTTTCCGTTTCCGTTTTTTATCGTTTTTTGTCGTTTTTTATTTTTTTGAAAAAACGTCGTTTTTTACCGTTTTTTATTTTATTTTCATCGTTTTTTACATCTATGGTTAGTGTCATCTTCTTTAACATGGAGTTTGAAATAATGCAGTGTCAAACTCTCATTCTTACCATCTTATAAAGAACCACCTTACAAAGAGGTTTGTGGAACAGTGTGGACTGGCTAGTGCAGTGAATGGAGAGAGGGAGGGAAGTCATGCCTTACGACACAGAATGCAAACTCAATGCACACATGTAAAAAGAGATAAATGCAGATGTCGATATATTGTACAACGTTTACAACAGTTAACATAATACATCGATATCAGCATTATCACGTTTTTTTTTGCAAGACATGACACGAATTTGTGTTAAGCTCAATCGCATGTAAATCATGTGGAGTATACAGAATGAGCTTAAAATCAACATACTGATTTATTTTTTGTGTAGGTGAATTTAAATTCTGGCATCAAACACGCCGAATCAATGACCATAATGAGTGTGAGGTGAATTTACTTCTGATTAGAGTTCAACCGAGAATATAAATCGCATTCTAATTTTTCATTCAGTCATCCTTCACTCACTCATTCACTCGCTCAATCACTCGCTCATTCACTCGCTCAATCACTCAGTCGTCCATCCATCTTTTAAATGTCCATCCTCTCTCTCGTGCTACACACGTAGACAGCCAGCGTTGGCTGCAAATGTCTTCGACGCTTAGAACTGCGAGTAGTGCAACTCGTTCTTGCGCGACTGGTGATTGTAGCACTTGACGATGATGACGAGAATGACAATGACACCAAGAGCAAGAACAATTCCTCCGATGAACGAAGCGCCATCGAAACCCGACGGAACACACGGATGCTCGTCCGTAGTAACGGTGGGAGTCGTACTAACGACTGTAGTCGCGTTAGTAGTAGTAGTTGTAGCGGCAGAAGGAGTTGACGTTGGCGCAACAGTTGGGCCGTTGGTTGTTGTGTTGACGACAGGAGGTGCGGCCGTTGTTGACCCATTGAATTCCGCTGTAGTGGTTGGTTCCACCGGTGCTGTTGTAATCGGACCTGGAGTGGTCACATTACCAGCTAAAAGTAAATCAGACACTAGTTCATCATCGTTACGAAGTGCAGTGGTTCAGCGTGTCGTTCAACTGTTAATGTCAGACACATCTGATCACTCTTCAACAGAAACGAAGAAAAGCAAATTTAGATGAGAGAAACATTGACATGTACAGCAAAATGGCAAATATAACCAAACTGATGCTCATCCAACATAAGAAAACATTTGCAAAGCATCTTTCGAGCACGTCAACAATACAAATAAGTGAATGTGGCAACATTAGTAGATGAACATCTTCACAAAAATAATCAGAAATTAACAATTTACTTCAAATATCAATAATTGTATAAAAGTGATCAACAACAACAATCTGACGAACCTGTTGTTTCTGTTACGCCTGTAAAAGAAGGAGATGTACCGGTAGAAGTGACTGTAACAAGATAAGAATTCAGATTAAAATATAAATAAAATATAATAAATTAAAAACAGTCATTGATCCATTTTAAGTATTTGCCATTTCAAATAAAATAATTCTCTCAACTCCATAGTCTCTTCTGAATTTAACCGAAATAACTGAGCACTGACAAGAATCTCAGATATTCAACTGAAAGAGATTCAATGCGTCTACAACTCTCTTTGTCCCTCGTGTTCGGTGTGCCTGAGTTCAAAGTCAGGCATTTCTGGAATAAGTCACCTATTAGTCTCCGTAATGAACTTCTTTGTCTTTCTGTGCCCCTTTTCCGCAAGCGTTTGAAAACCATTCTCTTTGATTATGGTTTGGTGTCAGGTCGGGAGCGCCTCTGAGGAGTTCTCTTGAAGGGGCGCTATATAAATGTTCAAATATAATTTGCTGTGATAGGTCCATCCACATGGAATGGCCTTTCTCCAGAGCTTCTACAGGATAAGCTCATGAATGTCTTCGCTCTTCCCCCACATCCTCTCGCTCTCTCTCAAGACGTTTCTTTTTCCCAAGGGCTTCTGAACTAAAAGCGCCTCTCACACCCTGTGCTGCAAGAAGCGCTATATATAAATTTAAAAACACAATACATTACAATTCCCAAGCTCATTCAAAAAACATATTTTCTGACCAATAATAAAATCCTTACATTGACCTATGATCAGAACTTCTCTTATCTCTGCTTACATCTCTCACATGTATAGCCCGCTGTCTTCATGTACGGGTCACATGGAAGAACAATTACATGTAGAAGAAATATAGATGCAACTAATGGGGTGCGGTGGTGTAGTGGGTATGTTCGTCGCCTTACAGCCGAAAGGCTGCAGGTTCGAATCCACCTCAAGTCGCTGCGTAAGGACCTTGGGCAAGTCCTTCACTCGCAATTGCTCAGCGCTTCGGCGTGAAACTCCGATGCAGTGTCCGCTCTGCAGTCGGGAGCGCCTCTGAGTAGATGCTTGAAGGGGCGCTATAACAAATGCACATACAAACAATATAGATATCGATGAACCCTAGGATGGGACCAGATTAAAAGAGTTCCCCTTATGACTGAACTCTTAATTTTCTTCCTATAAGCAATGCCTCAAAACTCACCATGTCTTCTCATTGCATTCAATCAGCTGGACATATGATTTTTATCTGGCAACTGACTAATCGTACCTTAGAATTGCGTTGCTATGAAACTGCGTTGCAATGACTTTGCCAGAATTAGAAAGTTTCACTAATGTTGTGAAACTTTCCTTCACACTCACCTCATCACTTCAAATTAATCTTAAATTGTTCAACGGACAAAACGTGTCCAGTGTTTTAACTGAATCCGAACTTAAGGCATGGATTTAATTTAAACAAAGCCTCCTCCATTTCAACACACATTCTTCGGTAAACACGCACACTGAGTGCCCGTACTCCAAACAATATGGCTGCCAAGGAATGCGATAAAATTAGAGCGCGACCTATAGACGACATTGTTCATCAATTCAGCTTCAATTTCAGCAGAATGACTGCACTAACCCTAAAACTAACCCTAAACGACCCTCACGGCGCCTAACCTGAGCCCTAACCGACCCTCACGCTTTGCATGTTGAGATGCATGTTGCGAAGTCGTCGATCGGTCGCGTTCTAATTTTACGGCATTCGTTGGCAGCCATATTGTTTGGAGTACGGGCACTCAGTGTGCGTGTTTACCCATTCTTCTCGCTAGCAATTCGCAATATTCATAAAAATCTGGCCAATGTGGTCTATTGACTCAATTGAACAAATTACACTGGATTACAGAAATAGCGAACATGTTCAGTTACACCACAACATCTCTCTGACGCGGGTTTTGCGCAACGAAGAAATATTTCGGATTATCATTTTACATTACATTTAGTTCTAATCTCATACTTCCTCTCATTGCTGTCATCAATTGCCTCAATCTAATCTTCACAATTCATTGGATCTGACCTTAAACGCGCCCCTTGCACTAAGACCACGCTTACGGGCTGAAGAATTTCGGGTTTTAATCGCACCTGATTCGGTGACCGTTGAGACGTTCAATTGAGCAAAGACAGCCCCAAAAATGGCCACGACGAAGATGATCATAATTTGTGTACGCTTCATTGTGAGATTTCTGCCACTCCAGCTGAATGCGACCGATTTCTTCCAAAGATTATTTCTTGAAGTTAATATTTTAGTTTTAACTTTTCTTCACTTTCGCAAATCAACACGTCCACAAGAACGCCTACTTCCGCACATGAAAATTTGTCATCGACACTAGACGAGACACAATATAAAGTCTATGTAAATGAGTATGTACACAATTACACGTTTTGTCTGTTGAAAGATAAAGAGCATATTGACGGGAATCATGGAGGGATCGGGGAGAAGGGGAAGACCATGCAGAGAATGGTTGCAGGACATTGAAGAATGGTGTGGGATGAATGCACAGGAACTGACACATCGGGCACAGGACAGAGAAGTGGGAGAACAATAGTCAAGTGCGCAGTGGACACCTAGGCCTACGGGCTGTTAGCCCACGGATAAGGAAGAAGAAGACACAATTACGCAGGACTAGGCTACTCAAATTCTTTACAATGTCAATTATTTTTTTAATGAGATCACGACGCAGTGTGCTCACAAAATAGAAAACACAACAGCAATCTGGATTCAATAAATAGTGAAAATGATATAATTATTAAGCATGGGCGTAGGCCTAACTTTCCCCTGAAAAGTGGTGGTGACTATTCCTTTGCTCACAACTCTCTTGCCTTTTCCCCTCGGCTTCCTTACCCCTACCCGGATACGAATTTAGTATTAAGCTTAAGCTCTAGTGAGAACTCCTCCTCCCTTCATTCTCCATTCTCACTCGTTTACCCCTTCGTCTCTCTGGCTGGTGCGCCCGACGATCTCTCCACTCACAGATCATTACTGACCCTCTCCTAGGCTATTATAGTCAACATTAAAACAAGCCTCTTTCACAATTTTTTCCGAATTTCCCCATTATAGAATAATATAATTGTATGAATAGATCTAGCTAGGCTATATTTTAAATGTCACAGCTGCTTAATAATTAGTTGTCCGCTCTCTTATCTTGCCAGCCTGTCTTAATAGGATTATATGGGCTAGTCCTAATTATATTGTACGTCACATCCACTTTTTGGTCTGGCAAATAAATAATTATGTTTAAAACATGAAAGCATTATTTTGGCTGTCTGATGTTATTAGGGCTATAGGCCTATGATCCTATGCCATTGAGATGCTATAGTCACGGCCGGATAGACAAGATTATAGGCTACTAGTGACTAACATCGCAATGGCATTGTCCTAATGATAATTATGTTAAACAACCAAATGCTTTCATGTTTAAAAATATTTATTTGTCGGACCAAAAAGTGGTGGTGACTGTCACGACCACTTTTAAAAGTGGTGGTGACTGGACACCACCGTCACAATAGAAAGTTACGCCTATGTTATTACGTAAGCTTAGTTGATGTTTGAAGTCTGCCGGTAGTAAGGTTAGCTTGGCCACAACTGGTTCGAAACTCCTGAACGTTTGAAATGCATTGACGCAAAAGACATTAATAAATGCAACTTATGCAAGATGTGTCCGTTTCTATAGCGAACTAATGTCGCGACATATTCCATATCCATTGAATTGATGAGATTATAATTTCCGTCACCACAACATCCGTTTGAAACTTTTTTATTATTTAGTCCATCTCGTGCAGATCTGCACATCGGGCAACGCATCGTCTCCATTCCTCTTTGTCCACCGCCAGCTCCCTGGCCTCGTCCCACGACATCTCTAGGCATCTCAAGTCCTCCCTGATGGTCTCCGGCCAGTTCTTTCTCGGCCTTCCTCTCTTCCTTATTCCTCCAGGATTCCATGACATTACTTGATTGACTCTTCCTTCGTCCTCCATGCCGAGCACGTCTCCCAGTCGCCTTCTTCTGATGATGTGCTCCATTTCTTCCTGCCCCGTCGTCTCTCTTACATGTCATTGTATAGTTTTGTTCGGTATCTTGTCTCGCCACGATACATGTAGGATTCATCATCATCATCATCATCATCATCATCATCATCATCATCATCATCATCATCATCATCATCATCATCATCATCATCATCATCATCATCATCATCATCATCATCATCATCATCATCATCATCATCATCATCATCATCATCATCATCATCATCATCATCATCATCATCATCATCATCATCATCATCATCATCATCATCATCATCATCATCATCATCATCATCATCATCATCATCATCATCATCATCATCATCATCATCATCATCATCATCATCA
>OX243816.1:638539-643539 GCA_945859605.1 Lumbricus rubellus | reverse complement strand
ATACACTGGCATACGCTGGCATACGCTGCAGTACGCTGGCATACGCTGGTATACGCTGGCATACACTGGCATACGCTGGCATACACTGGCATACATGTACACTGGCAAACACTGGCATACACTGGCATACACTGGCATACACTGGCATACGCTGGCATACACTGGCATACACTGGCATACACTGGCATACACTGGCATACACTGGCATACGCTGGCATACGCTGGCATACACTGGCATACACTGGCATACTATGGCATACACTGGCATACACTGGCATATGCTGGCATACGCTGGCATACACTGGCATACACTGGCATACACTGGCATACGCTGGCATACGCTGGCATACACTGGCATACATGTACACTGGCAAACACTAGCATACACTGGCATACACTGGCATACACTGGCATACGCTGGCATACGCTGGCATACACTGGCATACACTGGCATACACTGGCATACACTGGCATACGCTGGCATACGCTGGCATACACTGGCATACGCTGGCATACACTGGCATACGCTGGCATACGCTGGCATACGCTGGCATACGCTGGTATACGCTGGCATACACTGGCATACGCTGGCATACACTGGCATACATGTACACTGGCAAACACTGGCATACACTGGCATACACTGGCATACGCTGGCATACACTGGCATACACTGGCATACACTGGCATACACTGGCATACACTGGCATACGCTGGCATACGCTGGCATACACTGGCATACACTGGCATACGCTGGCATACGCTGGCATACACTGGCATACGCTGGCATACGCTGGCATACACTGGCATACATTGGCATACACTGGCATATGCTGGCATACGCTGGCATACACTGGCATACACTGGCATACACTGGCATACGCTGGCATACGCTGGCATACACTGGCATACGCTGGCATACGCTGGTATACGCTGGCATACACTGGCATACGCTGGCATACACTGGCATACATGTACACTGGCAAACACTAGCATACACTGGCATACACTGGCATACACTGGCATACGCTGGCATACGCTGGCATACACTGGCATACACTGGCATACACTGGCATACACTGGCATACGCTGGCATACGCTGGCATACACTGGCATACGCTGGCATACACTGGCATACGCTGGCATACGCTGGCATACACTGGCATACACTGGCATACGCTGGCATACGCTGGCATACACTGGCATACACTGGCATACGCTGGCATACGCTGGCATACACTGGCATACGCTGGCATACGCTGGTATACGCTGGCATACACTGGCATACGCTGGCATACACTGGCATACATGTACACTGGCAAACACTAGCATACACTGGCATACACTGGCATACACTGGCATATACGCTGGCATACGCTGGCATACACTGGCATACACTGGCATACACTGGCATACACTGGCATACGCTGGCATACGCTGGCATACACTGGCATACACTGGCATACATTGGCATACACTGGCATACACTGGCATACGCTGGCTGTGGTGCCATGCCATCTGAACAGCGGATTATTTAAAATCGCATTGGCGCCAAATAATTGAATAATTTTATTAGATCTCGAATCGAATGAATTGATCTCAGTTCAATCGATTATCAGCAGACGACAGAGGAGGACAGAGGAGGACAGAGGAGAGAGGAGGACAGAGGAGGACAGAGGAGGACATAGGACGACAGAGGAGGACAGAGGAGGACAGAGGAGGACAGAGGAGGACAGAGGAGGACAGAGGAGGACAGAGGAGGACAGAGGACGACAGAGGAGGACAGAGGAGGACAGAGGAGGACAGAGGAGGACAGAGGAGGACAGAGGAGGACAGAGGAGGACAGAGGAGGACACAGAGGTCAATGGGTCAATTGGTCTGAAGGGAACCAGTTACTTAGGATAGCATCATCGTCCATATAATTATTATAATAATTATATGACATAATAATAATTTTCCTGAGCCACCTGTCAGCAAACTACCACTTGCTCTTTATTATAATTGTCATTTTCTGCTTCTCACTCTTCTTCATCGTCTTAGTCTGTGTGTCTGTCTGTGTGTCTGTCTGTGTGTCTGTCTGTGTGTCGGTGTGTCTGGTTGTCCGTCTGTCTCTGTGTGTCCCTCCGTCCGTCCCTCCGACTGTCTGTCTATCTGTCTGTCTGTCTGTGTGACTGTGTGTCTGTCTGTCTGTGTGTTTGTCTGTATGTCTGTCTGTCTGCCTGTGTGTGTGTGTGTGTGTGTGTGTGTGTGTGTGTGTGTGTGTGTGTGTGTGTGTGTGTGTGTGTGTGTGTGTCTTCTTTCTTTGATTGAACGTCTCTGTCGCAACTGCCATATGATTGGATTTGGACCAACATTTCTATAAGCGCGCGATCAGCTCTGCCTACTAAGCAGTCGTTGGGGCGTGACTGACCAGCACAACTGACCAGCACAACTGAGCAACACAACAACTGACCACCAGCCGACTTCTTCCTGATTCAATTACCCGGATGCTATGGCCAGCCGTGCGACGTTCAATTATTAATAATTTCTCTCGATATTAAGCGCCAAGTTCTGCGCAAAATTCCATTAGACATCCGCATCACCAGCAGCAGCAGCAGCAGCAGCAGCAGCAGCAGCAGCAGCAGCAGCAGCAGCAGCAGCAGCAGCAGCAGCAGCAGCAGCAGCAGCAGCAGCAGCAGCCGTCTTGACGAAGAGGAGGCTGCTGTCTTGGAGACACAGGCGGACGTGATAGACTGTTGCCGGATATGCAACAGCAGCAACAATAACAACAACGACAACAACGACAACGACAACAACGACAACAACGACAACAACGACAACAATAACAACAACGACAACAACGACAACAACGACAACAACGACAACAACGACAACAACGACAACGACAACGACGACAACAACGACAACAACGACAACAATAACAACAACGACAACAACGACAACAACGACAACAACGACAACAACGACAACAACGACAACGACAACAGCGATATGAGCAACGATGACAGTATAGAGCAGCTAAACGCAAACTGTGACAATAACTAACGGATAATAATTATAATTATTGCTCGGTTATTATTGTCTGTATCTACATGTAGACTATGTGTGTATGTGTGTGTACATATATACGAGCACTTGCTTCAGCGCACCTTCTTGAAGATAGCTATACTCAAAGGCGCTCCCGATTACAGCTCTGACACTGAATCGGAGTTCACAGAAGCGGAGTTTCACGCCGAAGTGCATGAGTGATAATGTTGCGAGTATGCACCGAACATATACCACTCTGCTCCTACACCACGACCCCCACCATCTGCTGCAACTCTCGCGATTCTACCCTTAGTCAACCAATGGTTTTGTTTTTACTAATTTAAAAACAATGCTGATTCTTATAATGACTATAGCCATTAGCTTTGACCTTAATTAAATTACTACATCTTCAGTCGTGTGTACAGAGAGAGAAGACTATTATTGGAAGATAACAGTTCATGCTGCGCTCTTAATAAAGAATGACATAACTGATAGGCTATACAACACAGTTCAGTCATGACAGTTCAGCCATGACAGTTCAGTCATGA
Source organism: Lumbricus rubellus (assembly GCA_945859605.1). Taxonomy (NCBI): domain Eukaryota; kingdom Metazoa; phylum Annelida; class Clitellata; order Crassiclitellata; family Lumbricidae; genus Lumbricus; species Lumbricus rubellus. The sequence continues at coordinate 639,964 of OX243816.1, read as the reverse complement.
CAGTTCAGCCATGACAGTTCAGTCATGACAGTTCAGCCATGACAGTTCAGCCATGACAGTTCAGTCATGACAGTTCAGTCATGACAGTTCAGCCATGACAGTTCAGCCATGACAGTTCAGTCATGACAGTTCAGTCAAGACAGTTCAGCCATGACAGTTCAGTCATGACAGTTCAGTCATGACAGTTCAGCCATGACAGTTCAGTCATGACAGATCAGTCATGACAGTTCAGCCATGACAGTTCAGTCATGACAGATCAGTCATGACAGTTCAGTCATGACAGTTCAGCCATGACAGTTCAGTCATGACAGATCAGTCATGACAGTTCAGTCATGACAGTTCAGTCAAGACAGTTCAGCCATGGCAATTCAGTCATGACAGGGTCGGTCATGACAGTTTAGTCATGACAGTTCATTTATGACAGTTCATTTATGACAGTTCAGACATGACAGCGGTCACGACATTGTCGGTCATGACAGTTCAGTCATGTATGGTTGACAGACAATTATAATAATGATGATTAATCTGCAGAAGACAATTTTTCGAATTCGACGAATAGACGGATGAATGGCATGAGGAGGAAGAGGAAAAGGAGGAGGAGGAGGAGGAGGAGAAGGAGGCGGAAGAAGAAAATGTTAGAGTGGAGGAGGAGGAAGAAGAGAAGGAGAAGCAGGAGGATGTGTAGGTGGAGTGTGGGATCATTTTTGTCGGCTGCGACCTTTCATGATATTTGAGAAGACAGACGTCGTTGATGTTTCAGCTGATGATGCTGACTGTTGGAATGGTAGTTGATTGGGAGACAGGGATGGAGACAGGGAAGGAGAGATGGATGGGGATGAAGACTGATGAGAAGACATCTGAAGCAGCAGCAGCAGCTGCAGCAGTCAGTGCCAGTCTGGACGTCATTGCTGCTGTACGGGGCATAGGACCTGGAAAAGAAGAATTAACATCTTCTGACATATATAATATTACTAGCTGAATTACCCAGCGATGCCCGGGAAATTTAGGTTTTTCGTCCTCCGCCACGCCTGACGCCGCTCCCGTCCCGACCTTCCACCAGGCCCAACTCGGTCCCATCCTGGGGTACACAGCGATGCACGTGAAACTTAGATTTGTCTCCCTAACCCAGCTCCCAACCGCCCCTGCGGGGCTGGTTCGCCACCGTAGGTTTTCCGTCCTAACCCATCTCCCACCTGCCCCTCCGGGGCGGGTTTGCCACCCCTCCAGGGTGGACGGCGTTTGCCGGTGAATTTTGGTTCTTTTGCCTAAACCCGTCCAGCTCTATATAAATAATGTCCAGATAGCCAACTTACGACGACACGTTATGACCGGCACCCTTTTTCATTATCGTGTGATTTTTGTCCAAAACTTGCGATCAACCGTTCATAATTATTATCGGTGTTTTAAAAAAATTTTTCCCATTAC
>OX243816.1:598539-631039 GCA_945859605.1 Lumbricus rubellus | reverse complement strand
TTAGCGACGACTGAATGGCCAGAGTGTACGAAGATCGGTCAGCGCTCAGTTCAGCGCTACACACCGACAGATCTACTAAATGGCTTTATTAGGACGATCAGGAGTAGGAGAAGGAGGAGGAGGAGGAAGATGAGGAGGAGAAGGAAAAAGAATAAGATGATGATGAGGAGGAGAAGGAGGAGAAGGAGGAGGAGGAGGAGTTGGAGGAGAGGAGAGGAGGATGATTAGGAATGACGTCACATTTGACGACAGAGTGGAAAGGAAAGAGGTAGCTTGGGTGAAATGGAAATGCAGACGTTCTTTGAGATTTCGTTACAATCTCATTCTCTGAACTTTTCGTCTACATGTACATGTACATGTATATGTAAATGCCGAGGTCAAGTATATGAAGTCGCTAACTCTTGCTACACCGATGTTCTTCTCTTCTTAACGATCTGAATAAACAGAATCTGAAAGAATTTTTTAAAATTCAATGGACAAATTATTTTAATAATCATTATTTGCTGTCGTTTCACGAACGATCTAAACATAAACTTCGTCTTTCTTTCTCGTTAGACTTCCAATCGTCGAAACTTCTTCGTTTTCTGCTCTGCCTTCTCGATGACTTCTCACTTCAACTTCTCCAAACGATTTCTTTTCTTCACTTACGTTGCAATTGAAGCGACATCGATCGATGCAATTTACATTAAAAGGCGCTACAAAAATTATTATTAGATGACATTTCTTCTTCCGTCTTTCTTCATTCTTTCATTACGAGAATTTGTATAGCACCTTTTCTAGAGTACTACTCAGAGGCGCTCCCACCCAAGACCAGCCAATAAAACTGTTTTGAGATGAGAGAGGAATAAGGAATCTCCTCATACACCTTCTTAACTTCTTCATCTGATTCCAATTCTCACAACTGTCATCCTCATTTCCTCATCCTCTTTATAACTCAATCCACACATATTAATTCAATTCTTCCCAACTTCTCAGCACTTCCATTCCTATACTTCTCCTCCTATTCCTTCTTCTCCTCCTCCTCCTCCTCCTCCTCCTCCTCCTACTCCTCCTCTTCTTCTTCTTCCTTCTCCCCCTCTTCCTCCTTTTCCTTCTCCTTTTCTTCCTCCTCTTCCTCTTCCCCCTCCTCCTCCTCCTCCTCCTTCTCTTCCTCTTCCACCGTATGTATCCCAACGTGTTTCAAATTCCAGATGTCACATGCTCAGACTCTTCTGCTGCTGCTGCAGCTGCAACATCGCCATCACCAACAGCAGCAGCAGCAACAGAGACGCAGTTACCATGGTTACTGGAGCGTCGTCGCAGAACCTGATGCCAACTGGCAGACAGGACGTGCTCCCAATTTTCCCGTCGTCCCCTCCTGCAACTTTGATAAGGTTGCTGCCAGTGCTGCTCGAAAGACGATCCTCATCCTTCTCCACCTTCTCCTTCTTCTCCACCTTCTCCTGCTCCTTCGCTTCCACGCATGCGTGTAGCCGCAGCATCCGACGTCCCTATCCCGAGACGTAGTTGCCCCGTCTCCTCCCACGGGACCAACTGCATCCACGGGCGATCGGCCGACCACAGAGAGAGACCCTCGGCGGCCGGGCGCCCAGTCCGTCGGTCCGTCGGTCGGTCGGTCCTCGGCTAATGGAGACGGGGGGAGAGAGGTGGGTGAGGGGGCTGTGGACGTGCCTTGCATGGATACTCGTCTGCTGCTGTCCACCGTCGCCGCCAACAACAATCAACAAAGGCTGAGGTCGGTGGCTATTGTCTTCGTCCGCTGATCACGTGGCCTGCTGCAGGTGACGTAATTTGACGGAGCAGACGACAGTGTGTGTGTGTGTGCGTGTGTGTTGGCGGGAACGATGCAATTACGAGAGTGATGACGATTTGCTTTTGTAGCGCAGGTTTAGTAAAAAGGAAGTGAAGAAGTTAATTAGAGAAGATTATGGTGAGAAGCGAGAATTATATAGGATAGGATTGAAGTGAATCAAACGGAGAAGGAAGAGAAGAAAATTGCGAGAAGAGGTTTGTCGTTCTCTGGATGGATTTCGGTGATCGAGAAGAATGTTAGGCAAAGAGAAGAGACCAGATGGAGTCGAACTGGGAGGAGGATGAGGAGGATGAGGAGGAGGAGGAGGAGGAGGAGGAGGAGGAGGAGGAGGAGGAGGAAGAGCTGGTTGATCGAAGAGGATGTGCGTTAGACTATACACTCACTATACACAACAGCATGGAGGAGGAGGGCAGCATGTAAAATTGAATGGATAAAGAGAGGAGACATAGGGAGGAGGCAGACGAAGTGGGATACAGAGAGGTACACAGACATGTATAGTGGTTGCAATCTTTGGCCATAATTATACCAGCTGCAGACTGAATGAGTTTAATTCTCATGATTAACAGATTATAGAAAATGACGAAGAATTCTTTGAACAAAAGTTTCGTTGTCATGGTGACCGAATCAATGACTTCAGATGACTTATAGTCATTTCAGATGACATCTTGTGACTTCAGGTGACATCTTGTGACTTCAGATGACGTCTTCGGACTTCAGATGACGTCTTCGGACTTAAGATGACACTTGGTGACTTCAGATATATAATATAGACTATTTGTTTATTCGTAAACACATTTTCACAAGTCATGAAGAGGCGCTATATAAATCCAATGAATGATTGATTGAATGAATGAATGAATGATTGAATGAATGAATGATTGATTGAATGAATGAATGATTGATTGAATGAATGAATGATTGAATGAATGATTGAATGATTGAATGATTTAATGAATAAATTAGGTCAATGCGATAATCAAAATATAACCAGGTGTGAGGATTATATAATAATAAAATATATAATATTCATCGCTTTAACATGACATTGTGATCAATGTTCCCTCTAAGCTGCGCGGCAGCGCGGCCGCGCAGCTTATCAGAACATCCCGCGCAGCAGTTTCAATACCCGCTCACAATTTTTTTTAAAGAAATTAAGTATGCTAAGTATTATAAGCTTACACTTTGCTTAACTTGAGATAGGCCATTGATTTATTGGACTACTTACTTATCTTCGTGAAAGAGAGGTTTTGCGCGGACGACGACCCAGCTGCCATTTACCCATGCGACAGATTATCTCATACGAATTCCCCAACTAATGACGATACCCCGAGAGCTTTGTAATGACTGGATGCAGTCTGGAAGCATCTACGCTCCCACCTAGGTGGAATCCGATTGAGAATATTTAGTCGCGGTTATTGATCAAGAGAATAATTCCCAGAAACGAGCTGAGCGCACGACTCATTGACCAGACTAGCCTAATTGATCCACAACCAGAGAGTGGCAGAGACATCACAAGGGACGCTCCAACCTCATCCGCAGTGTCTGTCTGTCAGTCATTAACTGGGACGTCTTGTCGAATCTTGCTTTGACTCGAAACCAGAAGACAACCCTGGCACCAGCCCATTTAGGGGATGCTGATTCTTATCAGCCGTTTTGCCGTCATAGGCGGCTGCACCCGCTGGCTAGTACTGTTAGCTTCCAACAGGTGGTATCAATGAAACATCCACTTTGAAAAGAGAAAAAGGAGGAGGAATGAGAGGAGGAGGAGAAAGCCCTAGGGGTGTATTATATTGCAGGCATGTCCTTCATTCAGATCATCATAGTCGGATTCCACTTCGGAAGTTGGTTCAATACAGTGTGATAATTCTTAGCGAGTGAAATTTGTAAGCGTTGTCAAAACGCAAAGCGAAAGAGAGTTCTCTATTAGACAGTTTTCCAAAGAAAAAATGTTCTTCAAAGTTTAAAACTGATTGGCTTAATGAGATGGTGGAGACGGAGCTTCCAACGCCAGCAGAAAACGGACGGACGAGACTAGGTGATGTTTTCTTAGAGCATTTTTTAATGCTAGAATAGGAACTAACCTACATTTAGTCTTCTTCATGCATGTAGCTTCTGCAGGTAGGCCTATCTCAGCTTTGGTCTCACATTCGTCATCGTATCATAATATTTTTGGTTGCGATAAGTATTAAAACCATTCGTAATTTCTGCGCCATACATCGTTTTTAATTTTAAAAAGAGCATTATTACAGGCGTGTAATAAGCCTAACTAGTGTAGTTAAACCTGCAGATTTCCAAACACAAATTTAATGTTTCTGAAAATGTGGTGTCCATGCGGAAATTTTGGTTGCTCAAGCAACCGCCAGTTCCGCGCACTCAGGAAAAATATTAGAGGGAACGTTGATTGTGATCCGAGACATAATTTCGTGAATTAGTTATATATTAATTAATTAATTGTTTTAAAAGTTAACTTCATAATAATATTATCGTCTTTGGATTCGGATGACGATGTGACTTGTGGCGTGACTATTTCAATCCATTCGGTGAACATTACTGCATGATCAGCCATCAATTAAAATACTACGATGGCTGATGCTGCATGCTGCTGCAGTGGTTAATAATTATAATCGGAGGAATCTCTTCAAACGCTATTCATGCTGAACGTATACATTGCATCTGCAGACCTGCAACACGAAGACATTCGATTGAACTGAAGCGAAACAATTGATGCTTCAAAGACAGATTCAAAGATTAATTCACAGACAGATTCAAAGATTAATTCAAAGACAGATTCAAAGATTAATTCAAAGACAGATTCAAAGATTAATTCAAAGACAGATCAAAGATTAATTCACAGACAGATCCAAAGATTAATTCAAAGACAGATTCAAAGATTAATTCAAAGACAGATTCAAAGATTAATTCAAAGACAAAGCAGTTCTATGCATTTATTTCAGTCGGTCGTGTCAGGGTCGTTGGAATTATTCAGGTCGATGAAATTAAATGTAAAGAAGATATTTATTTGCATGGTATCGACGCCACTAAGACAGATTAAAAGACAGATTCAAAGACAGATTCAAAGAGAGAAATCCAGAATTCTCTATAAAAATTCAAAGTCAGATTCTAGAAACATCAGACCGGATGGAGTCATCATGCATTTATGATGTTCTCAATGAAAAAATAAAAATGAATGAACGATTGAATCAACCAATCACTAATTATTATAAAATACAGTTAATTAACTGCATGTAGTGAAAATACATTTCATTTGCAATTTAGAAAATAAATCTGCCATCGTTGACCTCAGATCATCGTTGACCTTATCTCACATCAACCTCATCTTTTCTTTTTCTACATATATACATACATGTATCTGCGAAAACTATATAGTTAATCATCAGCCTTCTTATATATACGTGCACCTTTATACCTTCCTACACACCCACCATTACCATTCCATACACACCTGTCCTTGACATTCCTATACTTACCTGCTGTCCCCATAAACCTTTCACCATGTATACATATCATCACCTCTCCCTATACTCACCTGCTACCTGTCTCCTTACCTTTCTCGATTTCAAATGTCTCCCTACCTTCCCCTACTCACCTAGACTTACCTTTCCCTACTCACCTGTTTCCTTACCTTTTTCGATTTCACTCACCCTGACCTTTTCCCTCATCACTTGTCCTTACCTTCCCCTACACACCTGCACTTACCTTTCAATATCTATATCTATAAGCAAGGATGTATATTTATTTATTTATATAATTATTTATATATTTATTTTTATATATATTTGTCCAGAATACACGCCCTCAGTTTCGCAGCTATTGATCTGAAACTTTGCACCTAGACAGTGGTCCATCCAACTTAGCAAGTGCAGGGGTTGGCGAATTTCTAACCCCATGGGGGTCAGGATGGGGGGAATTTTGGGGGGTGGGGCAAAAAAAATTTTTTCAGCTATTGATGCCAAATTTTGCTTTTAGACAGAGGACCGGCAGGTCCTCCCAGAAACGAGTTGGCGAACCTCTACCACCAGGGGGAGAATAGGGGGGGGCCTAAAACTCCATTTTCCCTATTTGTATACCATCGCCATAGTTTAACAGCTATTCACCTTAAAAGTTGCAGCTAGATAGGGTGCCACCGGGACCACCTTGCCCCAAACCAACACACACCTGGCCCCGCAGGGCCGGGTGGGGCAGGGCGTTGTTTGGGGGGGGCGAAAACTTTTAGGGGGGCGGTAATTTTTTGCAGCTATTGATGTGAAACTTTGCGTTTAGACAGAGGACCGTCAGGTCCACCCAGTAAACGAGTTGGCGAACCTCTACTACCAGGAGGCGTATAAGGGGAGGAGGGCTAAAATTCAATTTTTCCTATTTGTATGCCATCGCCATAGTTTAACAGCTATTCACCTTAAAAGTTGCAGCTATATAGGGTGCCACCGGGACCACCTCGCCCCCAACCAACACACACCTGGCCCCGCAGGAGCCGGGTGGGGCAGGGCGTTGTTTAGGGGGCGACATTTTTTAGGGGGGCCAAATTTTTTGGAAGCTATTGATTTCACATTTTGCATTTCGACAGAGCACCGTCAGGTCCATCCTGTGGAGTAGTTGGCGAATCTCTACCACCAGGCTCGAGGAGAATTTAGGGGGCGAACACTCCATTTTCCCTATTTGTATACCATTGCCATAATTTCATAGCTATTCATCTGAAAAGTTGCTGCTAGATAGGGTGCCACCGGGACCACCTCGCCCCAAACCAATATACACTACACCACGCCCCGCAGGGGCCGGGTGGGGCATGGCGTTGTTTGGGGCGAAAAAATTGGGGGGGGGGGGATTTTTTCGTAGCTATTTCCATTCCGTCGCCATAGCTTCACGGCTATTTACATAAAATTTCCGGGCATCGCCGGGTATCCCAGCTAGTACACCTATACTGACCTTCACCTTTTCACCTGTCCTCTCACCTTTACCTACTCACCTGTTCTTACCTTTCCTTCCTCGGTTGACTGATAACAAATTGCTAATTGTTAATCGATTTCCTGTTTTATTCGTCGCTTGATTTTTCGGACAGAATCTCAACTGAAGAGGACAGAAGACAAACAAGGCCAAGAGACAGACACAGAGTGACAAGGACAGAGACAGAGACAGAGGCAGAGGCAGAGGCAGAGGCAGAGGCAGAGGCAGAGGCAGAGGCAGAGGCAGAGGCAGAGGCAGAGGCAGAGGCAGAGGCAGAGACAGAGACAGAGACAGAGACAGAGGCAGACAGACAGAAAGAAAGACAAAAAGACAGAGACGCAGAGATAGAGAAAGAGGCAGAGACACTGACCGCGAAACGAAAATAATTACAATAGAGAAACAAAGAGAAAGAAATGGACAGACAGACGAAGGGAAGGAGACAGAGATAGACAGACAGTGAGACAGAGACACAGAGAGAGAGACACACAGAGAAACACAGGGAGACAGAGATAGACAGATACAGAGACAAAGAGAGACAGAGAGACAGAGAGATAGGCAGAGAGAGAGACAAAGAGAGACAAAGAAAGACAGAGAGAGAGGGCAGAGGTATACTAAGCATGAGTGTGTATGGTCGTTTAATGTTTTCTGACGTCATTTCTATGTCTTGTTTTCGTCTCTCAATCCTCTTTTCTTCTTCTTTCTTCCTCTTCCTCCCCTTATTCCTCATACTTAATACCCACCTCTTTCCTCCCAATTTTCCGTCCACCAACTCGTCCTCCTCCTATTCCTCCTCCTCCTTCTACATCTTCCTCCTGTTCCTCATGCTTCTCCTCGTCCTCCTCCTCCTCCTCCTCCTCCGCTGTTGCTGCTGTCATCTGTCGGCGTCGGCCAAAGAGACGAAGCGGCAACACTCAGCAAATATTAGCACTCGTCGACCGACCGACCGACCGACTGACTGACGGCCGGACTGATGGGGCTATAACCGAATCCACCCCACATTCCCCCCACTTATACACCGTCACCGACGTCGGTCACAGTCGTTAGGGTCCGATGGGGCGGGGGTAGGTGTACGAGACAGGGTGGGAGGGAGACAGAGAGGAACACACACACACACACACACACACACACACACACAGACTCTCTATAAGGCAAACGGGATTAAGAGCTGGAAGCCGATTGGCCGACGATGAGGTGGAAAACATCAGAGGAGGAAGAGGAGGAGGAGGAGGAGGAGGAGGAGGAGGAGGAGAAGGAGAAGGAGAAGGAGGAGAAGAAGAGAGGAGGAGGAGGAGGAGAAGGAGAGGAGGAGAAGAAGAGAGGAGAAGAGGAGGAGGAGGAGAAGGAGAAGGAGGAGAAGAAGAGAGGAGGAGGAGGAGGAGAAGGAGAGGAGGAGAAGAAGAGAGGAGAAGAGGAGGAGGAGGAGAAGGAGAAGGAGGAGAAGAAGAGAGGAGGAGGAGGAGGAGGAGGAGAGGAGGAGGAGAAGTAGGAGAGCAAGAGAGGAGGAGAAGAGGAGGAGAAGGAGAGGATGAGAAGAAGAGAGGAGGAGGAGGAGGAGGAGGAGAGGAGGAGGAAAAGAAGAAAGGAGGAGAGGAGGAGAAGGAGAGGATGAGAAGAAGAGAGGAGGAGGAGGAGGAGCAGGAGGAGGAGTAGGAGAAGGAGAGGAAGAGAGGATGAGAGGAGGAGGAGAGGAAAAGAAGAGAGGAGGAGGGGAAGGAGAAGAAGAAAGGAGGAGGAGGATGAGAAGGAGAGGAGGAGGAGGAGAAGTAGGAGAGCAAGAGAGGAGGAGAAGAGGAGGAGAAGGAGAGGATGAGAAGAAGAGAGGAGGAGAAGATGAGGAGGAGGAGGAGAGGGAAAGTAGAGAGGAGGAGAGGAAGATGAGGAGCAAGAGGAGGAAGAGGAGGAGGAAAATGAAGAGAAGGAGAAAGAGAAGGAGAAAAAGAAGGAGAAAGATTCCTAAGAATAAAGTGAGATGGGAGAGGAGAAAGGAAGTTGGAGATTTTGTGTGTTGTCAACTCGTTCAATGACGGATTTCTATTCAGACAGACAGAGACATAGACATAGACATACAGACAGACAAACAGACAGACAGACAGAGTTGTAGTTCAAAGCGATGGTTCTTCACAGTTCGTTAGTTGTTCAACTAATCGACTCCTGAGAATAAAATGCGTTGAAGATGTTAATCGTCAAAGACAATAGGAAGCAGAGAACAGCTGCTGCTGCCGTAGCCTTGTCACCAGCACCAGCAGCAGCAGCAGTAGAAGCAGCAGAAGCAGCAGCAGTAGAAGCAGCAGAAGCAGCAGAAGCAGCAGAAGCAGCAGCAGGAGAATCAGCAGAAGCAGCAGAAGCAGCAGCAGTAGAAGCAGCAGAAGCAGCAGAAGCAGCAGAAGCAGCAGCAGGAGAATCAGCAGAAGCAGCAGAAGCAGCAGCAGTAGAAGCAGCAGAAGCAGCAGCAGTAGAAGCAGCACCAGCAGCAGCAGCACCAGCAGTAGAAGCAGCAGAAGCAGCAGTAGAAGCAGCAGAAGCAGCAGCAGGAGAAGCAGCAGTTGGAACAATGGTGCCACTCCATCTCGCTTCCATGGAGATCATGCAGATTGAATTCTCATAGAACAAGTATACTTCTAATAAGTATACAATGTCATCATGTGCGGCGGTAAGTATAGAGAGAGAAAGATCGCATTTTAAAATGCCATCATCACTGTAATAAATTATTATGATCATGATTGCGTGGCTACAATACATTCTCATGTCTGCACAAATGCACAATGCTAAAACGTCTCCCAGCTGCTGCTACTATCTAGCTACTGCTGTTGTTGCTTACTATAATTATAATATTATAAACTCATAAATTAACGAATTAATGAAAAACTGGTTTCATGAATTAATAGATTTATTATCTCAACCAAACAATTCGTCAATTAATTAGCTAAAGAATGAACGAATAAAAGAAAAGAAGAAAATAGGGAGTGGATGAACGAATGAACGAATGAACTAATGAACGAACGAATGAATGAATGAATGAATAAATGAATGAACGAATGAATGAACGAATGAATGAATGAATCAATGAATGAATGAATGAACGAACGAATGAATGACTGAACGAACGAATGAACGAATGAATGAATGAATGAATGAATGAATGAATGAATGAATGAATGAATGAGTGAACGTGTTACGTATAGGACTATATATTTGATTCTTTGCATGAAGTGATCTTGAGCCGAATAGACTATACAACTAATACAAGTATACATGTATAGACAGTAGACTGATGTGTTTATGCAGATGAAGAGATCTCTCTCTATAGCATGCACTGCAGCAGCAGAAGCAGCGCATGTCATTTCCCGCATCCAGCAGTTACCATAGAAACACAATGAAACGCCAAAACACCTAGATATATCAGAGCCGACCACATGCTTTGTAAGCCCCGCCCTCTTACAGGTTGCTCCGCCCTTTTTATGCAAATGACGCTGACTCCGCCCACTCTGCGCACTTGTCATGTCATTGCTCAGCCGCTTGTTTATTTTCTAACTAAATTAAGACAATTAATATTATTTTTCAGTTGGATCTTTATCTAAAAGGCGCTCGGTATATATGGGCATTAATTAATTAATTAATCCATTTTAATCAATGTTAACTATTTTCAATCAATCAATTTTGTAAAAAAAACAGTTATGTCCGAATTAAGAAGGTTATTATCATTGTGTTGTTATTATTTATTAATGATATATTGTTATTGTCATTGTATTGTTATTAATGATATATTGTTATTGTCTTTGATGCTGCTGCTATTGCTATTGTATACATCCATCTCTAATTCTCTACATTGAACGTGGTTAGCATCCAATCGGATTATTCTGTCGTTATTTTGCGGCGGTGGACGAAAGGGGCGGGAGGAGGGGCGGGCGGCAATTTGCTTTGCTCGACCTATTAGCTCATTTAACCTGACCTATTTAAATGCGCTGACCCAATTCTGTTCGCCTGTCAATCAAATCGCAGTTAATCATCCACTTCCGGTCGTCATGACCTCCGCCGATCTTCTACACATCAGGGTCTCAATTGCACAATGTACACAAAGTATACAAGCCGATTTATTTGAACAACCACCTCCTCCTCCTTCTCCTCCTCTTCCTTCTCCGTCTCCATCTCCTCCTCTTCCTTTTGCTTTTCCTTCCTCTCTTTCTCCTCCCACCACTACTTTCGTGCGTCCTCCTCCTCCTACACCACCATTCCCATTTCTTTTTCTCCTCATCCTCCTATTACGTCTCCTTCCCATGTACCCCTTTCTCCTATTTCGCTTCCCTTCCTCATTCTCCTCTTCCTCCCTCTCCTTCTCCTCTTCCATCTCCTCATGATCCCCATCTTTCTCTTCCTCTCCTCCCGCTTCCTCTCCTCCCTCTTCCTCCTTCTCTTTCCCTTTTACTATTTCCTCATGGTTATCTTCTTCCTCTCCCTCCTCCACCTCCTTTTCCTCCTTCCTCTCCTCCCTTTCTCATTTTTTCTTCTTCTTCCTCTCCTCCCTCCTCCCTTTCTTTTTTCCTCCTCCTCCTCCTCCTCCTCTTGCTACTCTTCCTCTTTCTTCTCTTTCTCCTTCTTCTCCTCCTCCTCCTCTTTCTTCCCTTTCTCCTCCTTCTCCTCCTCTTCCCTTCCTCCTCCTCCTTCTCCTCTCTCTCTCCTCCTCCTCCTCCTTCTCCTCGTGTTGCCACTCAGTGACGCCCTCTGTCGTCCTGAAGAGTCTCTACTTGGGCGGAGCTGTTCATCCCGTGATTTATGGCATTCGTCCGTGCCTTCGAACAACGATCGTGCCTTTCCCAACTGCAGCGACGACGACGACGACAGACTGACAGACAGACAGACAGACAGACAGACAGACACACAGACAGACAGTCAGACAGACAGACAGACAGAGGTATACAGACAGACAGTCAGACTGAGTCTGACAGACAGACAGACAGAGGTAGACAGACAGAGGTAGACAGACAGAGGTAGACAGACAGAGGTAGACAGACGGAGGCAGGAACCCTTGTCGCTCTGACCCGTCACATGCATCCGATGAGGAAGGAAGTAAGTAACGACGTTTGATGCGGATAGTATTTCACGGGAAATAAAGAAATTAACACCTGCTGCTGCTGCTGCTGCTGCAACTCCACTTCAATCAGTTGCAAAACATTTTGCGAATGATCGACGAAATAAAAGAATGAATGAATGAGCGATTAATTGTTAGAAACGAAGAAAAGTAACCAACGAATGAATACATAATATTTATTTGAATATGTAAAATGTAAACTGGTGCATATACTTTTATATACATATTTTGTATCTATATATAGACACTTGCATTATATATAAATAATATAATTAAATAGTATAAATGTATTGTGTATAATATTTTACAGATATTATACATGTACTATAGGAATATGCGCTCACAGTACACACCAGTGCTTTTTTAGTTCAGAAAATCATTGTTCTTTTTTAAAGTATTTCCTCGATAATTTCAGTTCAGCTTTAGTTTTATTTCTGATAATAGTTTTAGTTTTTGTTTAATGTTTATTTATAAAATCATTTTAGTTATCGTGTTCGATTTCGTTAACTATATTGACTGATCTTTTTCGTTTTCGTTCATGAACTAAGCATGCAGGTGAGTGACGTTCAGTTGGTTTGGATAACAATTATCCATGGTGAATGATGGGAGAGGCAACTAAAAAGGATGGGGTTAATTAAACAGGAATTATATAGCTGCGTCATAAAATTGATGTCGAAAGAGATACCTATTATACCTTCCAACAACCGCTTCTTTGTGGCTTAGAAAGACGAGTATATAGGGGAGGGAATAGGGCGACAGTAATTTAATGGCTATACATGCATGCGCATCGTACAACATGTCATTCGCGCTCCAAAATTACATGTAGAGCAAAGTAGATAAACTTGTATATTTGCTATGGTTTTCGTTCAAGATTTTAATATCGTTCTCGTTTTTATTTCGTTCTACATAATTATTTTCATTTTTTCCAACTTCTTTCTTTTTTCCGACACACCTACCGACCGACAGACCGACAGTCAGACCGACCGACAAACCGACAGACAAACCGACAGACAAACCGACAGACAAACCGACAGACATACAGACAGACATACAGACAGACTGATCGACAGACCGACCGATTGACCGACGGACCGATTGACCGACGGGGGTGAGGGCGTTGCTGGAAATGACCTGCAGCTAATGAGGTGTATGATGGGGTTAAATGAATGGTGAAAACGAATAACAATAGATGGTGATCAAAATGTGGGAGCATTGAGGACGATGTTTACCACCGATTACACCGGCGAATCGAACGTTGACCACGACTACAATGGCCATTGTTATTATATGCCATTGTTATTAGATGTTATTGTTATTATTATGTTATTGTTATTATATGTTATTGTTATTATATGTTATTGGTATTTATATGTTTTTGTTATTATATGTTATTGTTATCATATGTTATTGTTATTATATGTTATTGTTATTAGATGTTATTGTTATTAGATTTTATTGTTATTAGATGTTATTGTTATTATATGTTATTGTTATTAGATGTTATTGTTATTAGATGTTATTATTAATATTATTATATGTTATTGTTATTAAGCTTATACGTTATTGTTATTATATGTCATTGTTATTATATGTTATTGTTATTATATGTTATTGTTATTATATGTTATTGCTATTATATGTTATTGTTATTATATGTTATTGTTATTATATGTTATTGTTATTATATGTTATTGTTATTATATGTTATTGTTATTATATGTTATTGTTATTATATGTTATTGTTATTATATGTTATTGTTGTTATATGTTATTGTTATTAGATGTTATTGTTATTATATGTTATTGTTATGTCTCATGCCAGCGAAAGACAACGAAACGATTTCAATTTTATGCTCTTCTATTAAAACTTAAAAGCTTATTTTTTATGGCACACCCTATAGAGCTTAGTCCTGTAACTCAGAGCAACGAAAGACTGCATATAAATTATATGCTGTGGTCAACAGTCTACACAGTTCGATGATGAAGCACTGGAGCGAGAAGTCACCGTGCTTAATGAAGCATGTCGGTCTCGCTAGTTAATCTCAATAGAGGACAACAGCTTTAAAGTATTTGTCTCAACATTTTTATAGCTCCTCTATCTGATGACGTAATGTATCGACAGCACACATCATGTAAAAGAAGAAAGTTTGTATGAGGTTTATTATAGAATGACACGTGACCACTTACCGCGATAATCATTGGTAGAACTTGTCCTCTTCCGTTGGCCTTCTTCTTTCATCGACTTAGACCCATCCATGGCCTCAAACCATCCATGGCCTCAACCATCCATGGCCTCAAACCATGCATGGCCTCAATCCATCCATGGCCTCAATCCATCCATGACTTCATTACACCATTGAGATATCTGGCCTTCATTTATTTTTCGTTCATTCCAGAGTTCTTGTTCAATGTTCTCTCGCCTGAGCTACTTCCGGTTCAAAGTTCAATCGAAGTTCATCTCTAAATCGTCAGCAAGTAAGCAATGAGACCAGTGAGAGAGAGAAGCATTCATCTAGCGCCTCAACATATCTTCGCTTATAAACATTTCTTCCTCAGATGATGCATCTGTCGCTATTGACGACGATTCGACGAATCACTGAACGAATGCTCATCGCTATCCCAGCATCCCGCTACCATAGCAACGATCGCCGTATATACATGTATATATGTATATATGATTATATATAATTATATATATACATATATGGAGAATTCGATGACTTCTATAGCGCCATCAATTGAGAAAATTGAGACCATCCTCCAATGCATCGACCATCGACCGTTCTCCGATTGAGCGACACTGCGAACTGACAACACATTGGAATGAGAGGATGTGGTGATGTGGTGATGGTGGTCGAGAGAGAGAGAGACTGCAGAGGAGGACTGTGAGGAGGAGAGACAGGACTATCTTACACAGGAAACATCGACTAATCCAACACAAACAATACACTATATATATATACATATACATACATATCTTGTATATATACAAGTATGTCTTATATATATATATGTATTTGTATGAAGCAACGGGAAATTATGGAGATTCCAGCGACCGCCTTACGCAATTATATTCCGAGGAGCAGAGTCTCCCTTCTTCTTCCCCCCCACATCATCCCTCTTTCCTCCCACCCACCCTCCCTCTCACTCTCCCTCACTCCCATATCCGCCCACCCACCTGCATCTTCTCTCCCTCCATTCCAACCCTCTTTGGTCTCTTCTCTCACGAACCCACCCACTCACCCATCCACCCACCCACCCACCAACCCACCCACTATCCCCCATTGCCACTCACCCACCCACTATCCCCCATTGCCACGCATCATTCAGTCAATGGGTCTCACTTGCCCACTTGCCTTCTAGACCACCGACAAACCGACCAACCGGACGGTGAAGATCACTGACGGCAATCGAAAGAGAATGGGGGAAGGGTGTGAGGGAGAATGGGTGAGATGAGGGGAGGGGTGAGATGGGTGGGTGTAGTGAGATTGGTGAGGATGAGGAGGTGGGTAGGGGTGGGGTGGGGGTGGGGTGGGGAGCAAAGAGCGAGCGGCAACAGTCATTAGCAAGTCTAATCTGCTCGGCAGAAGGAACGTCGACCGCATCGAACGAGACGAGACGGGGGCCGGCGGAAGAGGGGGTAGAGGGGGGAGGGGGAGGCGACCAGAGAGAGGGAGCGATATGAAGGAACAGATGGAGGGACAAAAGGAAGGACACGTACATGGACATACAGAGGGTGACAGAGACAGACAGGCTCTTGTTCTATCTATCTCTGTCTGTCTGTGTGCCTCTCTCTATGCCTGTCTCTCTTTGTGTTCTCTCTCTCTGTGTCTCTGTCTGTCTGTCTGTCTGTCTGTCTGTCTCTCTCTCTCTCTCTCTCTCTCCCTATATATATATATATGTATATACGTATATATATATATATATATATATATATCTGTATGTCATCGAACGAGCGAACGCATCTGTTTGTTTGTCTCGCTTTCATCCAGTTCGCATGCGTGGGATAGTCTTTCTGTTAAAATCAGAAAGCAGATAATCAGTTACAACTGTTACAGGGTTAGGGCTTTAACCTTAATAAGTTCTCACTTGTGGTTATATTATGGTATACATATTATTATGTTGAATTTATTAATTAAGAGTCTGCAAAACATACTCACTTACTTACCCAGCAGTACAACAGGATCCTCCTCCCCTCCCTCCCTTCTCTCCTCTCTCTCCTCTCTATCTTTCCCTCCTCTCTCACCCTCCTCCCTCCTCTTTCTCCCTCCTCCCGACTCTCTTCCTCCTCTCTCTCCCTCTTCCCTCCTCCCTCCTCTCTCCCTACTCTCTCACCCTCCTCCCTCCTCTCTCTCCCTCCTCCCGACTCTTTTCCTCCTCTCTCTCCCTCCTCCCTCCTCCCTCCTCTCTCCCTACTCTCTCACCCTCCTCCCTCCTCTCTCCCTACTCTCTCACCCTCCTCCCTCCTCTCTCTCCCTCCTCCCTCCTCTCTTTCTCCTCTCTCTCCCTCCTCCCTCCTCCCTCCTCTCTCCCTATTCTCTCACCCTCCTCCCTCCTCTCTCTCCCTCCTCCCGATTCTCTTTCTCTTCTCTCTCCCTCCTCCCTCCTCCCTCCTCTCTCCATACTCTCTCACCCTCCTCCCTCCTCTCTCCCTACTCTCTCACCCTCCTCCCTCCTCTCTCTCCCTCCTCCCTCCTCTCTTTCTCCTCTCTCTCCCTCCTCCCTCCTCCCTCCTCTCTCCCTATTCTCTCACCCTCCTCCCTCCTCTCTCTCCCTCCTCCCGATTCTCTTTCTCTTCTCTCTCCCTCCTCCCTCCTCCCTCCTCTCTCCATACTCTCTCACCCTCCTCCCTCCTCTCTCTCCCTCCTCCCGATTCTCTTTCTCTTCTCTCTCCCTCCTCCCTCCTCCCTCCTCTCTCCCTACTCTCTCACCCTCCTCCCTCCGTCCCTCCTTCCTTTCATATATACATATATATATATATCTGATTATTTTCAAGGAGCGAACAGAGTTTCTCGTACTTTGACCTCTACAATAATAATAATTGGTCAATGCAAGAGTTGTTGTTGTTGTTGTTGTTGTTGTTGTTGTTGTTGTTGTTGTTGTTGTTGTCTGACTTCAGATGTCTTCTCATCTGTATACATACAATGTCATACATGTATGACATTGTCTTCTGTATCATTATGACGGCGCTAGAGAAATGGTCTCTCGCTAGATTTGATCATATAGACCTATTTCTCTCAGACATATTTGCCTACTTCTTTGCCTACTAGCTGACCTGCTATGTACGGGGTGGTCCAGAAAAGTTGGGACATTTATGCTGCACCACCCTGCATGTGCTGTATGTGCTGTTTAACTGCTGTATGTGCTGTTTAACTGCTGTATGTGCTGTATGTGCTGTATGTGTGCTGTATGTGCTGTAGGCCTACTTATACCTATTCGCCAACGTATACCTATATTATTGCACCATTATGTATGATAATATTTTAAAGGTAATTATTATCTGCTGTAGTCCAAGCGACATTCTGCTTGCTTTAACGCAGCGGTTCTCAACCGGGGGTCCGCGGACCCCTGGGGGTCCGCGGTGACGTGCTTGGGGGTCCGCGAGCAAGTACTGAAAATTATATATTTCTTAGTTAAAAACGTAGAAATAGTCAAACAGATAAATGTTTGGTCAATTTTTCGATATTTCCTCTTTTCAATGGCGAAATGAAACTAATAATACGCTGATTAACGACAAATTCATCTGTTTTATATAGGTCGGTTTGTTTCAGTCTCTAGATAACATAATTTATAGCCTAGGATAATAGAGTCGCACAGTCGCGACAATGCGCCAAAGGCGCAAAATTTATTGGGGGTCCGTGACAGTGGCCCAAAATTAAAAAGGGGTCCGTGAGTCTGAAAAGGTTGAGAACCGCTGCTTTAACGTATGACGCCAACGTACCAGTGTACCTACATGCGATTCAGACAGACAGACAGACAGACAGACAGACAGACAGACAGACAGACAGACAGACAGACAGACAGACAGACAGACAGATAGACAGACAGACAGACAGACAAACAGACAGACAGACAGACAGACATTGAGGGACAGAGAGAGGGACGGAGAGAGGGACGGAGTCATCTTGCTTGTATATGCTGTATGTGCTGTATATGCTGTATGTGCTGTATATGCTGTATGTGCTTATTTGCTGCATGTGCTGTATGTGCTGTATATGCTGCATGTGCTGAATATGCTGTATGTGCTGTATATGCTGTATGTGCTGTATGTGCTGTGGGCCTACTTATATCTATTCGCCAACGTATACCTATATTATTACACCATTATGTATGATAATATTTTAAAGGTAATTATTATCTGCTGTAGTCTAAGTGACATTCTGCTTGCTTTAACGTATGACGCCAACGTACCAGTGTACCTACATGCGATTCAGACAGACAGACAGACAGACAGACAGACAGACAGACAGACAGACAGACAGACAGACAGACAGACAGACAGACAGACAGACAGACAGACAGACAGACAGACAGACAGACAGACAGACAGACAGACAGACAGACAGACAGACAGACAGACAGAGGGACGGAGAGAGGGAGGGAGTCATCTTTCTTGTATGCTTATCTCTCTGAACCGCGATGAAGGCGTGAAAGAAGAAGATGCGAGAAACAGTCGACATCAGCAGCAGCAGGAGGATGCGGCTGAGGCATCTAAGTGGCAGATAGAGGTCGGATTCTGAAGAGACAGAGGCAGAGACAGAGGCAGAGGATGACACAGACAGACCGATGGGACAAGCAGAGAGAGAGAGAGAGAGAGAGAGAGAGAGAGAGAGAGAGAGAGAGAGAGAGAGAGAGAGAGAGAGAGAGAGAGAGAGAGGATGGAAGGGGCATCAGATGGTCACTGTTCGTGGCATGGTTGCTGCTGCTGCTGCTGCTGCTGGTGCAGGGAACAAGCGACGAGAAGATGAGGATGAGGATGAGGATGAGGATGAGAGGCATAAAGCAGCGTCTGTCTCTAATTGCCCAATCTGGCCTCAGCGTTTCACACCTAATCAAGACCTATTGGTCCCAACCGCACGCTTAGCAACGCCTTCGTAAACGACCTAGGAGACCATCACTCTCCATTCCACCATCTCGTCCTTCCTTCCATCCATCCATTCCTCTATCCTCCATCCTCCCATCATTCCTTCCTTTCGTCCTTTCGTCCTTCCTTCCGTCCTTCCTTCCTTTCTCCCTAACTATGTAAATGATGATTTGTTAATGGATTGATGGATTGATGGGATGATGATTGGAGTAGTGATTGATTTTTATTGATTGGAGAAGTGTATTATTATTGTATGATGTTTGAGGAGGTGTTTGGTAGAATGATGATTGATGAAATGATTGATATAGGATGATGATAATTGACTGGATGGCGAAATTTCGGCATATGAAGTTTAAAGAATCATATCTTTTTATCCGTTCAACTTTATCTCATGAAATTTTGGAATCATATTCTTGGTCCACTTCTCTAAAAATTTGGAAATTTTTTAGCATGATATGTCATCAGGTATTAGAAAAATATGCAAAACAATTTGGCTTACTTTTTTTGAACAACGGTGTATTATTACTCAGATTGAGTAATGATGAGTATTGATGAGTAATGATGAGCAAACGCTTCATCGTCATTTCGATCAACCTTCTTCTGTTCATCATCGTTGCGATTCTCCTCATCTTCTGCTTCCGCGTTCCAAGCATACCATGCACGTCTCTATATGTCTGTCTGTTTGTCTGTCTGTCTGTCTGTCTATTTGTCTGTCTGTCTGTTTGCCTGTCTGTCTGTCACACAACAGCTGCTACTGTTGCTGCTTCATCAAGTCCGACGCATGTATTGGGTTTCGGCAACTTCGCAGGTCACACACACACACACACACACACACACACACACACACGCATACACACGCACACGCACATACACACACACGCAAATACACACACATGCAAATACACACACATGCATGCATACTCACACACACACACACAAATACACACACAAACATACACACACATGCACGCATACTCACACACACACGCACAAATACTCACACACACACACTCACACACTCACACACACTAATGCGAACACTTACACTCACGCTCACAAACACACACACATGCACTCACACCCACTCAGGGAGCGAGGAAGGGTGTGATGGAGGGAGGGATGCAGAGACAGAGACAGAAACAAAGACAGAAAGACAGACAGGTAGACACAGACAGACAGCGACAGAGGCAATGTTTGGTGGGTGTAGAGATGGATGGACGAATGGATGGCTGTACTGATGGATGGATGGATGGATGGTTGGTTGGTTGGTTGGATGGATGGATGGATGAATGACTGAAGGTAAATAAAATTAATGAATTGGAAGAAAGCAATAAAGAAATTATTGAGCAAAATCAAACGCAAAGAATGAATGCATCTAAAGTTCAAAAGATCTACTGGTTAAATAATAACTTACCTCTGCAATTATATATAATATATATATGTATGTATATATATATATATATGTATATATATATGTATATATATATACAGTTGCGTTCTTGAGCAATAAAATTTAACGCTGCATTTGTTTTCAGTGAGTAAGTAAACATGTTGTCTTCATCGGCCTCTCATCAAATATATCACACATCTATACATGTATGCATACAGCCATACATCTATACATGTATGCATACATCTATACATGTAGGCTATACACACATCTATACATGTATGCATACATTGACTGAAATGAGTTGTTTTCAATCTTTATAAGAATCAAACGAACAACACATTTTGACTCTTCAATTCTCTGTAAGAAAAGTTGACATTTTTTCTCCATTATAAACATTCGAAAACATTTTTAAAACACAGATTGACTCAATGGTTCATGAGGAAAGATTAATAATTTCATTCTGAATGTACAAAGTATTATGCACAACAGTTCTCATAATTAATTAAAAGTCTATTTCTCTCTATAATATGAAATGTCCACATTTTTCGTTGAAGTCAATGTAAACGAGAATTGTCACATTTGAAGGCATAATTATACTCGAAATGAAACCAGTGAAACGTTTGAGGTGAAAGCAGTCTGTGAAATTTTAAACAAATTTAGTTTCGTATTCAATTAAACAAATTTAGTTTCGTATTCTATTAACCCTCAGGCTACCACGCTATTTTTGTAACACTGACTACCAAGGGGGGGGTGGTTACCACCCCCCCCTGGATTTTGGGTTTGGTTTGAGATATCATAACTTGTAATACACCTATGGATTCAGCATTCATTTCTGCACAAAATGGTATATTTAGGTCTAAAATATATGAAAGCACCCCGAAGTTATGAATTTGTTACCGTAGGCACCCGTCGATTCCACAAAATGTATACTTTCGCATAAGCAAAATTATAGATTCTGTGTGTTTTAACATAATTTATTTAATTAAAAATAGTTTACATATAATAAAGTCCAATATTCAACTATGAAAACTAGTAATAAGTTAGTTTTAGTTACAATAAAAAGAGAAAAAACATGTAAAACATGCTGAAAAACGTTTACGCAGACTTATCGGTTTGCGTTGTAAAAAAACCCAACATTTTCACACATTTAAATTTATTTTGAGCACTTCCGGTCATCAAATGTCAAATTAATTGGTATCAAAAATAGCCCTAAATGCACTCTATAGAATGACATAATTTATTTCTCTTAAAAAATAAATTATGAATAATTTTTAATAGGAAAAACATGAAAATTTTATGAAAATAAAACACCTTTATTTATATTTTAATTTATTTTGAGCACTTCTGGTTGTCAAAAGACAACTCCGTGACCACGAAAATGTAGCCCCACATTCCCTCTACAGAATGGTGTATTTGGTGTCTCTTCATGTCAAAGGACGGATAAGATACAGCCGATAATCTAAGAGGGGGGTGGTATCCACCCCCCCCTGGTGCCTCGGGTATATCGGGTATAACTTTTGAATGGTATGGTATATCATCACACATTTTAGCTCAAAATGTGTGCAAATGAATCCTCTACAGCTACCTAAAACGTCAAAATTTTATTCCAAACGAAAAAAGTTTGATTTGGGAAAAACCTAGGGGGGGGGTGGATACCACCCCCCCTGGCAGCCCGAGGGTTAAACAACACAAGAACTTGACAAGAAAAACAAAATTCAATCTTATAATATATGAGAAATTAACTTAAAACATCGACAAAAATATTCACTTAACATTCTGTACAAATCACAAAATAAATAAAATCGTTTATTTCTATTAAATAAGATTCAGTACATTTGAAGAAAATACAATATTTCAAAACACGGCAATGCACCTGAAATCAGTTAAGTAAGCAAGTATGTAGGCAAGAACATGTGGCGTAAAACAAAGGCGCTAAACATTTTATGACGTTATTCTCGTAATAATAATATTATACACCGTCGATCGATCGGTGAGTAAGTAGGTGACAGATTTAACTTTTATGTTTATAATTATCTGTATATGGAATGAATTATTCTATGCGATATCCAAAAAACGATTAAATCCTGTTCTGCAGTGAAATAATTCTCTCCAATCTTCAATCGTTACCGTTTAAAAGACATTCAATGAATCGTTGTTTTGACTCATTCATGTGTACGTTAAGCAATCAGACTATTCGCGACTTTCCTTTATGCATGTAAACTTGTAAAGTCCTAAAGTCGAGACAAGCCTGGATTAACTGCAGTCTTAAACCAGTTCAGCAACAAATACAATCATTATTTTCATTATATCTTGTCGCATGCATTTGATGGAGCTACATAAGATTCGCGGTCATGCACAACATTGCCATCGTGAATAATGCATGTAGGCTATATGTATACCACATCACATTACAATACAAAATGCAACAGTTACTATAATTATTTGAGTTTTTGTCTTTCTTCGAAAGTGCCAAATAGTCTGTATATATAATTTCATGTACACAACGATGCATGCAATTGTAATTATTATAAGATATATCGATGTTATTATTATGGCTGATGAGCAACTTTGAGCGAATTATATATAGGATTTGCTCGCCATGCATGCATGCATTGCAGGGTCCGTGCCGTCTATCCGTCCGTCTCTCTATATACAATACATTTGTAATTGTGATCCGCACAATAGAATTATAGTTGCATGCATGATTCGAACCTGCAGCCATGCACTCCATGACATCTAATCACTTGAATAAACTGTGAATTAGCAGAAAGTATTTACTGAACTTTACGGAAGTCGTTCGCTTTTGTCTCAAATCAAAACATCAAAACTTTGCCATCGCAGAACAAACTTGTAAACAGTCAAAAAACTGCTGTAATTCATTAAAAAAAACAAATGTGCACGTGACCACAAAAGAGAACGAATGCAGAACAATAATGCAACATCTGATCGTGTCTTGTGACGTCATCAGAACAACATTGTCTCGCATTAACAATAGATTATACCTTTTGTCTTATATTTCGAGAAGTTTTTCATCATTCTCATAATGTGTAATAAACTATACGCCATGCATGGTTGATTAAACTCGATTTTTAATAACACATAACATAAAATATTTTATTTTGGAAAACCAGCAAAATAATAATTACAACACAGTCGTATTATATATTTATTACATCATGTCTGAAAACAGTCGTAAACAATAATAATTAAATGAGTTTAACGAGGAGACGACGCTGCGGAAGCTTGAATCGAAGATGGAAATTCCGTCAGCCAGGGAGGGCGGCCATGCACCTGCAGTGGAGAGCATTTGGCTGATGAAAGATGAATCATGGCTATAACTACATGTATAGACCTATAGATGGCGCAATACAAAGTCTCTCTCTGAGTATCCTTGTGTGTATATATGTGTGTGTGTTGAATGTGGTGTGTGTGACACTGTGCGCGTGTGCGTGCATGTGTTTGCGTGTGCGTGGTATACATAGAAATCAGTTGAAGTTAAGAAAGACGCCATTTTGGAATCAAGGAGACGCCATTTGGGAAGCAAAGAGACGCCATCTTGGAATCGAATAGACGCCATTTTGGAATCGAATAGACGCCATTTTGGAGTGAATGAAGGTCATGAGTCTTGAGTGAAGACTTCATTTGAAGTCAAGGAAGACGTCAAAAAATAGTATTGGTGTCCACAAATCACAGGAGTGTTATTATATAAAAAGGAAGAAATCAACATCGGCAAAGTGACGTCAGTTATACGTAATAGAAGACGTCATTGTGGAGTGAGTTAATGGAGTTAAAACGCCGAAATGATGACGTCAAACACTTAAAAATGCGCAAAGGCAAAAATCATAAGAATTGTTAAAACGAAAAAAATGCAACCGTTTCGTAATGATATCCTTTTTGTCTTGGTAGCCTATACATTGGTAAACATGTATATGCATAATGTATATGCATAATGTATATGCATGCTTAATTGTATGCACAGTGTGGGACTGTGCGTATACGTTTATGTGCTTGCAATGAGGACAAACTTACAATGTGATCTTCTATATATTTGAACTCTGCAGGAGTCGAATAATTGAAATGAGGACAAATATACCTGTAGCAGTCTTTGTATACACTGCGCAAATTTGCATCCCATTAATAAACAGTAGCATATATATATACACTTATATATGTATGTCTTTATTGTATGCGTGTATAACTGTATATACACTGTGTCCGGAAAAAAAGGGACCCATTTTGTAAATATAAAAATAAATAGTAAATATTCATCGATTTTTACAATTCAAACACCGTTTTTATCCTAACATATTTGTCTAACAATTGTGAAAATATAAACGTTCTAGTCCCAATGATGACGTCATAGTGACGTCATTTGCATAAAAATTCAAATTTAAGCGATAAGTGCACAAAATTATCTCAAATTTCAATATTTTAAAGATGTTTTAAGATGTTATTTATCAATTATAAATGTTAGTTCAATTTTATTTTTATATCAGAATTATGTCAGACTGCAATTTGTGCTCAAAGTGTTCACCTTCGATCCCAACGCAAGCTTCAAAACGGTCGCGCTAATAGCCAACATCAGCATCGATAACCAGCTTATCAAAATCCTCCCAGGCATTAACAATTCGCTCACGTTCTTCAATGTCTCTTTTACTAGTCTTGTACACCATCTCCTGCAATAGTCTCCAAATTTTATAATCAACTGGATTTAAGCTCGGGCCGTTCCTCGGCCAAAGATCATAGGAGGAATGAAATTCGGAGTCTCCTTAGTCAACAGTTCAACGGTTTAACGAGCTCAGTTAGCTGGAGCGCCATCTTGTTGAAATGTTCATTAATCCTAGTATTCCCGTATATCAGGCACCAATTTTTTTATAGAGCAGACACTTCCTGTTATGAGCTGCATTTATTTTCACTTCTGGTTCTATTAAATGGATTTCCGTCTTACTAAGAATCAATATACCAACCGAAACCATGCATGACTGGCCGGCTAAATGAACTTTTATGGAAATGACGTCATTGTGACGTCATCATTGTGACTGGAACTTTTATATTTTCACCAATATTAGACAAATATGTCAGGATTAAAATGCTGTTTGAATTGTAAAAATTGGTGAATGTTTAGTATTTATTTTCATATATACAAAATGGGTCCCTTTTTTTCCGGACACAGTGTAGTCTATATATATGATATATATGTAAGGTACACTGCAGACTGTGACGTATATAATTATGTGCAATGTCGAATTGGCATAGTGTACAGTTTGAGGTATACGCAAGATGATGTGTGGATCATGCATCCAGGGATGCCACCCATAGCTTTTTCCACCTAGATCTAGGTTTTTTTGTCTTGTCTGGGTTTTTAGGTTCTTTTTGTCAGGATCTAGCCTTTTTCTCTAAGGGCGGTTTTTCCCGGCTTTTTAAACATAAAAATGGACCTTTTAAAAGTGAAATTGCACAGAAGACGTGAAAAAGTCGAAAATGTTGTGAACATATATCACCTTGTCACCTTGTGCTGTCAGTTCGTTGAACTCTAGCGATCGTCAAGGCCAGCCTTCTCCATTGCTTTCTTTCTGATGTCGCTTCTCTTAGTTGTTCCAAAAAGAACATATATACCCCACAATTATTGTAGATTTTGGAGAGAAGACTAAAAAAGTCATGAGAAAGTTTTTCATGAAAAGGAGCAAATTTTGGTCGGATGACTAGAAAAGGTTCTTCAGATAGATCTATTTAATTTAAATTTCAAGCGCGAAAAATCGAAAAGCCCATGTATTTTCTCATAAATTCTCAATCTAGCTTTTTCTAACCTTTTTTCGGCCGCAATTTGACCCTTTTTAAAATTCAGAGTGGCATCCCTGGATCCATCCAATTTTTTACTCTGGTTTTAGCAATTATCATCATGCTTTTGGGATTTAATTCGCCCAATCTTCTGAGGGTTTCGCCCCATTTGCAGCACCCCCATTCTCTCTCTTCCCCATCTTTCACATCTTAATCTCTGCAGTCGTATAGTCCGAAAGATTCTTCTCTTTACAATAATAACGAATTGGTTGAATGCAGCATTTCTGTGCGAAGTGGAAATCACGGAGAGTATATAACTGCATGCATTCCCTTATTAAGCTTATATGTGATGTATGGGTGGAGAGAGGGTGTTTGGATTCGCCTTTTGCCTTCAGATAGGCTATAGATGTATTCTAAACTGATAATGTCGTCATTCATTTCAAACTTCTATAGCGCCTCTTTCATCAAACATTCCATCACCTTCCGCATGCTCTGCAATGTCTGCATTTAGCAGCAGCAGCAGCAGTATAGCAGCAGCACTCATGCCATCGATATTAATTCATAAAATTATATACAGACAATGTTGCACTGCAGAAATGAAAAAAAGATACGTCTGAATATCTTGTATGTCTGTTTATATATAGGCCTTATATTAATATATATATATATAAAATCTATGTATACATATCCCAATAACGATGCGCGTTATTGAGTATACATATATACAGATACAAATACAAATTGTCTATATAATAAGGATGAATTTTATATGAGCAGATTTTGTCGGAAAACAATAATTATTGGTCTTATTAGTTGTATATACAGTATATATATATACCATATATACCATATATATATATGTATATACACTGTGGCTTGTATATAGAAAGAAAAACGCAAAAGAAAAACGAATAAGAATGTGACTTGTGATGATGATGATTATCTATGAAGCGCAAAATGTTGAGGTGACGAGATTTCCGCTGCAAGAATTAATTAAAAATGGGATGCACTCGATTCTTGCAAATAATAATAATAATAATAATAATAATAATAATAATAATAATAATAATAATAATAATAATAATAATAATAATAATAATAATAATAATAATAATAATAATAATAATAATAATAATAATAATAATAATAATAATAATAATAATAATAATAATAATAATAATAGTATTGGCCTCGACTTTTTGTCTGATTTAGGCCGCATCCTAACATTGTCGTCTGGTGATATGAGAGAGACCTGTTTTTTGCTGCAACGCCTCTCTATTACTGTCCACTGTGTCCAGCGCTTCAACTCGGTGGCCTTTAGAGGCACTTTAGCCGAGTCAGACCCAGAGGAGAGCTAATAACTTTTATCATCATTTAGAACAATGAAATAATAATAATAATAATAATAATAATAATAATAATAATTACAGACAAATAGATATTCGGTTCAGCCAGTATACTGAAGGTTCTGGAAGACAAAGAATTAGAAAAACAAAGTGGAGAGAGACAGACAGAGAGAAACAGACAGACAGAGACAGACAGACAGAGACAGAGACGGAGACAGAGACCGAGACCGAGACAGACGGAGACAGATGGAGACATAGAGAGATACAGAAACAGAGACAGACAGAGATAGAAAGAGACAGAGTGACATATTTATAAAGAGAGATTTCAGTAAAGACTGCATCAGAAGGAAGAAAAGACATGCATGGCAAACACGAGCACACACACCTCACAACACATGTACAACTGATGACAACTTGTCAACATTACAAGCTCAGAATTGGACAATAAGAACACTAAGAACTGACAGACAGACACAGACAAAGACAGTTGGAGACAGAGACAGACAGACAGACAGACAGACAGACAGATAGACGGACGAAATGAAACCTGCGACGTTGCTTTTCGATTGTTTAAATCCATTCCGTTAGAACGAAACATTTTTACATCTTGTAAACGTCACGAGTCACGTGTCACAGCAGAGCGGAAGTCGTCATAGACTGACGTAAAACTGGTGACGTCACAGCCGGTGCATTGAGTGATGTTGTTTATGGATGGTCGCCGGTTGAACCTGGGTGATGACGTCACAGCATGACGTCACAGCATGACGTTATAGTCCGACGTCATGATCTGACGTCACAGCAGCAGCAGCGGAAGAAAGCGTGTGCGATGGCTTTAGATGACTTTGCTGTGGTAAAGTGTCTGCGAAAGAAGATGATGATGATGGTGAAGTTGAGGCGGCGTTAGTTGCTGTTGCTGTTGTTGATGATGTTGATGATGATGATGTTGTTGTTGTTGTTGTTGCTGCTGCTGCATGGCAGTGAGTAGAGCGACGTGATGTGAAGGCATGGAGACTGCAGCGTTGCCAATGCATCCTCCGATGGATACAGAGGCAGAGGCAGAGGCAGAGGCTGATGAGGACGACAGCAATGATGATGAAGATGCTCCGTTCATGTGATTTCCCGTTGACGACGCTAAGACGGGATGCGAGAGTTTAAAGAGATGCTGATGATGAGAATGAGGATGAGGAGGATGAGGAGGATGAGGATGAGGAGGATGCTGGTGATGGGGATGAGCTGTCTGCTGCTGATGCTGCTGCTGGTGTTGATGGTGGTGGATGGTGTTGGGAGAGCAGTGCGCTGATGATGATGAGGATTCGTGTGTGGGGGTGGCAGAGCAGCTGAGAGGACTACAGTCGGAAGAGGACAGAGCTCCTCCCTGCTGCTGGTGTTCAATGATGCGTGGACTCACTGACGCAGCCTCCAGTTCCGCTCCACTTCCTCCTCCTCCCACCACCCCTCCTCCTCCTCCTGCTCCACTTCCGTTGCAACTGGAATCGGTTCCGTGAGGTGAGGACAGCATTTCTCCATTCGGACCGATCGGACCAACGAGTGGCGTCATCCGCTTCTCCTTCTGTCTCCTGTTGCAGAACCAGACTCGCACGACTTCCTTCTCTAGCTGCAGATGATCGGCGAGGTGAGCGATTTCATGAGCCGCTGGCTTCGGTTGCTTCATGAAGTGAGACTCGAGTGCTCCCTTCACCGTCACCTCTATGCTTGTCCTCTTCTTCCGCTTTCGTCCTTGAGCAGCGATCTTATCGATGTTCGAAGGAGATCCACTCGTTGAGTCTGCCTCCTCCAACCACTTCTGTAGGAGAGGCTTCAGCTTGCACATGTTCTTGAAGCTCAGCTGAAGAGCCTCGAATCGACAGATCGTCGTTTGAGAGAAGACGTTTCCGTAGAGCGTGCCAAGCGCCAGACCGACATCTGCTTGTGTGAATCCAAGTTTGATTCGTCGCTGCTTGAACTGCTTTGCGAACTGTTCAAGGTCATCGGAGGTCGGAGCATCTTCATCCGATTGCGCATCTCCCTGCTGCAGCAACCCGGATGCCGTGTCTGGCAGGAACGATCCCGCATCTCGCCAGCAGCCTCCGAATCCGGGCGAGTGATGGAATCCGTCGAACATGGCGCTGTAAGCGGCGGAGGCGGAGGCTGGGGTCGAGCGCGACATGGAGCCATTGACCCCCTGCATGGCATGAGGACTCATCCCCTGCACGAGTGGGTTGGCGTTGGCGGACATCAGAGACACTGGCCAACCCTGTTGCTGCTGCTGCTGTTGTTGATGTTGTTGCAGAGCGATGGTCATGGCATGTGGACTTCGTGTTGGGTCCTGCAGTGGTTTGACCTCCGTCTGTAGACCATTGGTCGATGCTGACCAATGGTTGAGGTCCGATGTCTGGTAAGGGTTCAGTCCAAACCATTGGTTCGTCATGTACGACCCGAACGATGGTACGACTCCAATGTCTTGTCCGCCACTGCCGCTGCTGCTGCAGCCGTGAGTCGCATGAATCCCTCCTCGTGATGTTTCGTAGGTCTTGAGATGAAGATGGGATACAGCGGAAGAAGAAGGGTCGGCAGCAGAGTGATGATGATGAGTCGGTTGTTGCTGTTGTTGTTGTTGGCTAAGATGATGAGGTTGTTGTTGTTGTTGTTGTTGATGGTGCTGATGATGCAGATACTGTGAAGATGATGATCTCGTCATTTCGTCGTTGTTTGTGTTTAATGAGAATGGGGACGACAGAGGACTTTCCCCTCTCCCACCCACTCCCCCTCCGATCAAGTATGGGTTGGCTGAGGCGGAAGCAGCAGCAGAGGCGGCGGCTGTTGCCATTGTCTACTTCCGGTTGTGAATCGAAGTCTCGTCTCGTGCAACCGACGAAGAAGACGCGAGATCTCGTCTTGTGGTTGTGGTTGTGGTTGTGGCTGGTGGTGGTGCGGAGGAGTAGCGTCAGTCTGGCGAGAAGACAATATCTGACTTGCTAATAGTCTTCGACGGCGGAGGCAGAGGAGGTAGACGACGACGACGACGACGGTGGTGCTCGTGGTGGCCGTGGCAGCCGGGGTGACCGCTGCTGCTGCTGCTGCTGCTTCGGTCGTCGGTCGTTGAGAGATGTTGCTTTGCATACGATACAGATGCAAACGCAGATGCAGATGCAGCCAACGACGATGGTTGCTTCGACGATCTGTCGTTCAATACATCGCTCGTCTTTATGTCGCAACTCAACTCAACTCGCTCCTTCCTTCTCTTCTCATACTCTTCATGTATTCTACTTTATTCTCTCTACTCTTGTTGTGTGTCGCAACCGATGCAGCAGCAGTTCAATGCTGCGAACGAACACAGCTGACGACCGACCGAACGACCGCCCAACCGTCGCTCATTGGCTGGCCATCACTATGATTGACAGCTCAGCTCTAACCTCTCTCTGTATACAGTCACGCCCATGCGTCTCTCTCTCTCTCTCTCTCTCTCTCTCTCTCTCTCTCTCTCTCTCTCTCTCTCTCTCTCTCAGTTGCTGTGCAGCGGCAATACACAACATCTGTATATAGAACGCTCCGGCCATATTAGTTTAATTGCTGCCAATTCTGTAGCGCCACCTCCACCCACACACCCACCCCACCTCAACCAACACCACCGCCGCTGATCCTTAGCCTCATAAATTCCTTTATTTTTCGAGACGTTGCTTAAACGAAAAGTCGATTTGTTCAGCAAAAAATTAATTAGACTTTGAAGCGACGCTCAGCGAAGATATTGAGAGGAAAAGGGAAATAGACGTGGGAAGAAAGAGCGGAGGAGAGAGAGGGAAAGAGGGAGAGAGGAAGAGAAGCGGAGAAGGGGAGGAGGGGAGAAGAAGAGGAGGGGAGGATGACTGAGGTCTCATATCCGATGCAATTATTTCGAAATGAATCCAATAGAAAAACAACAACAAAAAGATTATTTTTATTATTATTATCATTATTATTATTATTATTATTATTTATATGAGAATCATTTATTTCATCATCATCATCATCATCATCATCATCATCATCATCATATTATTATTATTATTATTATTATTATTAACGTTATTATTATGGTTTATGTTTAATTAAGATCGTTTGCATTAAATGGAATCCGAGGAATGCAGCAGATTACAATAGAATATATACAGCACTGTCTTATAATGCAATCTATTGTGGCATGAATTCACTAAGTGCTCTACATAAATTATATACACCTCAAAGTATATAAATTATATACACCTCAAAGTATACAGTTGAAAGAGTAAAATGAAATTGACACATTTTGATGACCTTCCGAAAAGAAGAATAATAGAAATTTCATCGTTTGTCTAACGATTCTGAGTTACTTCAGTGCTATATAGCATAAAATTATGTGCGACGTGTTTCACGGTATATATATATATCAATATAATTATATATATATATATATATATAATTATACGATGTATAGAATATTGCAGAATGGAAAAGCTGCAGCCAAGGCAATAACACAATGCATCCGTTGTGGCAACCATTATATGCGCACGCAGTGTATAAATATAATTATATAGTCTAAATTGTTCATGCATGGTCATGACATGCATGAACATGAACATGTAAGTATAATGTCCTTCTGCATGCATCATCATCACCACCATCAACATCATCATCATCGTCGTCATCATCATCATCATCATCATCATCATCATCATCATCATCATCATCATCATCATCATCATCATCATCATCATCATCATCATCATCATCATCATCATCATCATCATCATCATCATCATCATCATCATCATCATCATCATCATCATCATCATCATCATCATCATCATCATCATCATCATCATCATCATCATCATCATCATCATCATCATCATCATCATCATCATCATCATCATCATCATCATCATCATCATCATCATCATCATCATCATCATCATCATCATCATCATCATCATCATCATCATCATCATCATCATCATCATCATCATCATCATCATCATCATCATCATCATCATCATCATCATCATCATCATCATCATCCTCATCC
>OX243816.1:559596-589596 GCA_945859605.1 Lumbricus rubellus | reverse complement strand
TTCTTCTATAGTTACGCATTGGTTTCTTGTCTTCTTCTCCGTTTTCCTTTCTCTCATACTTTTTCATCTTTCAATCCAACATCACCTAACTCTCCTATTTTTCTTCAAACCGACGTTTTGCCACCCCCTCCCCACCCCTTCTCTGGCAACCCTAAGGCTACTTCATCACAGGCTCCTCTCTCTCTTTCCTAGGCGACTTCACCACATGCTCCTCTCTCTCTTTCCCAGGCTACTTCATCACAGGCTCCTCTTTCTCTTTCCTAGGCTACTTCATCACAGGCTCCTCTCTCTCTTTCCTAGGCTACTTCATCACAGGCTTCTCTCTCTTTCCTAGGCTACTTCACCACAGGCTCCTCTCTCTCTTTCCTAGGCTACTTCATCACAGGCTCCTCTCTCTTTCCTAGGCTACTTCACCACAGGCTCCTCTCTCTCTTTCCAAGGCTACTTCATCACAGGCTTCTCTCTCTCTTTCCAAGGCTACTTCATCACAGACTATTCTAGATTAGAATTGATTGTCATTTGGTCCAATGCGTCCATTGGCCATCTAGCGAATGAAGCGAGAAAGAGACGACGACGACAACAACATTGCACAACTGTACATGTACAACTGTACATGTACATACGATTCTATTCGTTCTTCTTATTAAACTGAGACAACGACGACGACCGAGAAACTAATGCTACTACTACTACTACGCAACACAACAACAACAACCTACAGTCATTAATAATAGCTTGTAACGATGCAAGAGACGACGCAGGAGAAAGAGGAGGAAAAGGAGGAGGAGGAGGAGGAGGAAGAGAAGGAGGAGAAGGAGGAAGAGGAGGAAAGAGAGGAGGAGGAGGACCAGGGTCTGCCAAGGAGGAAGAAGAGGAGAGCGAGAGAGAAGAGAAGAGAGAGGGGGAGAGAGAGGGGGAGAGAGACAGGGGAGAGAGAGAGAGGTGCAGAAGGAGGAGTTTGTTTTACGACCTGATCTTCGTCGATTCAACCGCGTTGTTTGACGACATCCGCAGACACGAAACGAGTCGAACCGAACGACGAAGAGACCTGGAAAGAGAGAGGGAGGAGGAAGAGATAGAAGGAGGAGGAAGAGGGAGGGAAGGAGGAAGAGATGGAAGGAGGAGGAAGAGGGAGGGAAGGAGGAAGAGATGGAGGGAGGAAGAAGAAATGGAGGGAGGAGGAAGAGATAGAAGGAGGAGGAAGAGATGGAGGGAGGAGGAAAAGATGGAGGGAGGAGGAAGAGATGGAGGGAGGAGGAAGAGATGGAGGGAGGAAGAAGAAATGGAGGGAGGAGGAAGAGATAGAAGGAGGAGGAAGAGATGGAGGGAGGAGGAAAAGATGGAGGGAGGAGGAAGAGATGGAGGGAGGAGGAAGAGATGGAGGGAGGGAAGGAGGGAGTGAAGGTGACCGCTGAGGAGTCGATTAGCATAGGAAGACGAAAGCGTTGCCGTAGTTACGTCGATGGACGGAAGAGAGAATGGTTAATAAAGACAAGACGACGATTGATGGAATGAGGGATGGAATGAAGGATGGAAGGATAGAAGGATGGATGGATGGGTGGATAGAAGGATAGTAGTATAGGGTTAACAAGCTGGATGTCTTTTATTATTTCCTGAGGGGGGTGCTCGGTAGTACAGTGGATAGCGCGCTGGACTGTCGACTCAGCTATGATGAGTACACGGTCAGTGGATGATGAGACGGTGAGGGAGAGGATTGGCCACTGCCCTCTGGATGTCTTTTATTATTTCGATCAGCAAGGAAATTAAGGTCGTAAGAATACTGCCGAAAAGTCTCTAGCTAATATATTTAGTGCGATGTGCGAATAAGCGAATATCTCGAGAAAATCGGTATTGGTTACGAAAATTATGCAACTACCGGTTGAATTGTTAAACGCAGCTCCCGTTCCCCCTCCGCCCGCAATTTGCATGTAATTCGCCCCATTTCTATACAGGTAGACGTTACCAGGAGCGGTACTACTGTTACCAAATTCTATGTACGTCGAAACGAAATAGTATCCAGCTTTACCGGGAGTGAAACGGGTCATTCCCGCACTTATAACACCATCGGTTTTGAATCTTACACTATCGAAAGTAACTCTTGTGTGAGTTTTAGCGATTAAGAATTGCCAAGTTAAAGAATGAATGCTAAGCGCGGGACCGATTGAGATAGAATCTACATACTGCTTCGTAGCTGCATCGCTGGCGTTGTTGGGTTCGTGTAGTCCTGTAATGTAAGCATCATGCATAAAGATGGACTTATACACATTTATTTTAGACGGAGGAGTGCCATCGAGTGACTTAACCATCTCTAACATGATTTCATTGTTTATTCTAAAACGAAATCCATCCATCGATTGTAATGTAATAGGATTGTTTAACGAACATTGTAGTTTATTTCGTATACTACCTAAGAAAATAGTGAATTCTTTATTTTCTCCTCTCAAGTCCTTACAACCCATTGAACGCAGACGATCGGAGCCAACGTTTAAGATTAGATCACCAGTCATGGTATCACCAGTTTTAGCCACCTTCGATGCAACTTGTTCATTAACGTATTTCTTATTCGTCAAATGATTATCGTTGGACGGAGAATCGTCGTGATTCGTTATCAAATCAATGGCTTGACCCCAACTTAAAGCCTCATCCATTGCTGCTGTCAAAGGCTTCGTTGTGGGCAGTCCTTTAATTTTGTGACCACCCATTTTTAAATTTCCAGTCGCGATGTTTGCTCCATCCAATCGAAGAAAACTAGCATTTACTTGACTAAGAGTGACACCTCCAGCGATTACTCTTTGTGATGAACCAACATCGGTGTGACCGAATTTATCGACAGGCATTTTATATATAATAATAATTTTTAATGCAGATTAGTCATCGTATACATATAATTGCATTACCTGAATCCCTCGTGGAGAAAAATTATCCACTTGCGTTGATGTAACTCTGTAATATTGATACGCACCCATAGGTCTAGTAATATTACAAAATCTCGGAACAGCCGGTGAATTCGTTGAAGAAGGGAATATGGGTAATTTTTCAAACACTACTCCATCATTGCTAGCGTCAAAATCGAAATAAGCTACAGATACGGTTTTCATCGCAATTCTCCAAATTTTAACTGGCTCAGGACATTTAATTTGTAACCAAGCCATATCTTGACCTGAATTCCAAGCTGTGTTAACATCGTCCTTGAGATTAGTGAAAGCATGGTAGGCTTTGCTTCCGGATAAACACTCACTGGCACTAGCAACGAATCCTGTCACACTTACATCAGCTTCCAAGGGAGGAATATATCCAACATGGCACTTTTTCAGAGATTTATCGACGTACTTTGTAACTTGTTCATCAACGTATTTCTTATTCGTCAAATGATTATCGTTGGACGGAGAATCGTCGTGATTCGTTATCAAATCAATGGCTTGACCCCAACTTAAAGCCTCATCCATTGCTGCTGTCAAAGGTTTCGTTGTTGGTAGTCCTTTTATCACATATCCATTCATTTTTAAATTTCCAGTCGGTAGATTTGCTCCATCACATCGAAGAAAATTAGCATTTATTTGACTAAGAGTTACACCTCCAGCGATTACTCTTCGTGATGTTCCTCCAGCAGCGGTGTGACCAAATTTATCGACAGGCATTTTATATATATATCTATATATAATAATTTTTAATGCAAGCCGTTTATAACTTCTTGGAAATTCATTCCATCGTTCATCGTCTTCTTTAAGACATACAGACACAAATGGCCGCAAAACACTTCGTTATCCGGCTGTATTCGCTCGCTGTTATATAACACTGGACGGCGTAAATACTTTATCAGTTCCAGAGGGGGAGGAAGGCCGTAACTATCGAAATATATTTTCTCATTACCGCTCTTTAAGAAAGAGCACCAATGCTGACCGGTTCCTTTAGAATCGTCTAGATTCAATATCCCACATTCAATCCGTCTAGGTTTATTCGGCAGCTCGTCTCGCACGAAAACGCCTCTAAAATTCGGAATATTTAGTTTCTTAGCCGCTTCGATTAGATCCACATTCGACAAAGCAATATTCGGTAGCACTACTCCACAAACATCGATTTGTTTGACGCTCATTTATTTAATATAAACATTAATTAAAAGTTTTCAACGAATAGTGTCCATATGCCAAAGTATGAATGCCATCTTGCATTATTACCCGTTTATCGTCGTCTGCAGATAATGCAACTTTATTAATTTCTTCCGTATAAATATCGTGATGATAAGATCTAATAACATTCATCGTTCGTTGTTGTTCTTTTTTAGTAAATAAGCAGTTTCTATAATCTTCGTGAGTGATAGTTTTTTGGACAACATTCTTCTTAATACCTTTACATTTCTTGTGCTCATCTCCAGCAGCCATCTTATAAGAATACAACTTTGCTCTGAGTCCAATAAATTCTTTTATCTGTTTCCCACTAGCTTCATCCTTGAACATTCCAATAACTTTTTTATTTACTCCAACCTCAATACCAGATGGATGATCTCTCGGGTATTCACTCGTGTCGAATCGAGTCTTAATATCGCCTGCGATATCTGAGTAAAAGTCTTCAGTTTTAATTTCGTATGTCAAAGAATCTGTATCGGTAAATAATAATTTAGCTCTATTTCCGTATTTAGTCTTGATGTAATTGTAATGAAAATCATACATCAACGTTTTACTCAAATCTAATATACACATGCCAAGATAGATAGGTTTATTATAGTACAATTTAGTTTTTTTCATGTGAACGGCTATTAGATTTTCATCGAAAATAGTACATCTCTCGTAATTAGGTTTAGAGGCTAGTTCAATAGCCTTCTCCTCCTGACACACTAACTTTATATCAACACGATTTTCAATGTTCTCACAAGTTTTTCCAAAGACACTGTTATTCATTAATTTGAAAAAGTCTTTCTCAAAGTCATTAGTAGCTTTCGTTCTAAGAGCTGTATTTAAATCGATATACTTTTTCAACCAATCGCTTTCCTCGAATAGTATGCCTCTGTGCACTTTTGTTATTTTCAGACCTAAGCTCTCGTACAGCTTCAGATTATCGTAGTGCAGCACATACTTCTTTTTATCGTTTAAGTTTGGAATTAACTTTTTGACTTTGTCAATCTCAATGCTTTCGGGGGCTAACGGAAAATCGTTATGCAGGTCGTGTAACTCTTTAGGATATTCCAAATCAACTTCCAATATGCATGGAATACTTCTCCAATTTTTTAAATCAGCTTTATTCATCCATTTGAACCCGTGAGTAGGTAAAGGTTTGATCATAGCCCATCCATATAGATTATTCGCATCCAGGTAAGTGATAAATGTAGAATTTTCGTTACTGTTGAAATCGTTCATATATTTATTATTCGCTTTCCCGTATCGATTTGATATTGTGCTTACTCCTCCTCTCATCCCTTGCTTAATCATCAGAATCATATCATAATCATTCAATAACTCCAATTTCACGCCTGTCAATTTTAAAGCGGCATCCCAGGCTAAGCCAGGAGATGTAAAATACCATGCAGGGTCAAGCGTATAGTTCTTCATACACACATCTCTAAAGTTTTCGAAAACATCAGCAAGTAGCAGAACATCCGAAACGTTGTATAAATCGTGATATTCTCTGAATGTTTTGCATCCAAATTCTTTCCATACCGTTTGTGCATGCTCGTAGTCTTCATCGCTAATATTCGAATCATTTAGCTTAGAATAGAAAGCGGATTTTGGTGGTAGTTCGGTTTCATTAAAGGTAGTAAATGAATCGACGTAGTCATAAGGATATATGCCTTTTCTTAGCAAAAGATCGAGCTTCTTTCCTGTATATCGTTTCCTAATATTTTTACACTGGTCTTTGCTTAGGTTCCTCGATAAAGCATCAAGACTCGAAGCCATAAATTTAAAACTGTCGATAAAACGCAGTTCTCGTCGGACTAGTATTTCTTTTCCATCTTTTACAAACTTACCGACAACGACCTCTCTGCTAAACGATATATACTTTTCCTCGTTGTTAGGTATGCAGTTAATTTTCTCTCCATTATCACCTCTCAGTTTCTTAATGAACAGATGGCAATCGTACCCGGAAAGATTATGAAACACTACAGGGAAAAACTTGGGGACTTTATAGTTTAAATTACAACTGTTATGAGCAGCACCTCTAAATTTACCACTAAGATGACAGTGATCTCTCACTCGGTCTTCGCCCAACGTTTTTTCACAGATATGACATGTTGTAGCTGTATCAAAACACTTCTTGTCCTCTTCTGTAAATATCATATTCTTCTTAAATTTAAACTGATTATATATTCGTTTTATATTCTCTTCTAATTTATCTACAAATATTTGACCAACATCATCATCTTCGCTTTCAGCCGTAAACGTCACAGGATCTTGTGAATATACGCTATCATCGAAACATTTTATGTGGTAACAAAAGGAGCTAGGAGTATGCTTTTGATATTTATTAGTGTACGACAACTCTGGATTTGGTTGGCATGTATCGATCGGTTTCACAAAAGACTCGAAATCTGCGTAGACTATAAAAGGAACCCTCATAGAATTGTTATAATTTTTAAAACTTAACATAGTTCCTGGTTCTGGCATTTCTATTTTTTGTGCGTTATGTTGAGAGCAGTACTCATTATGGTTGTTAAGCGCTTTGGTCGTTGAGAAACCAGTCGTGCATCTTTTACAATAGTACCTCGAATTAGTCCCAGATGTCATCAATCTGTTAAAATTCTTTATCCAGCAATAATGTTTTTTTTCTCCATCAGATATAAGCAAAAGATCAATACTACTTTCACACTTAGACAGATAAAGCGGGTATACTTCTTTTTCATAACCGAATACATTAACATTAACATTATTATTTCTCTCGAACCTACCTATCACATTAGCATCAGCAGCAACTGGAAACTCAATACCACTCCAATTAAGTTTTTTCGATTGTTCTTTCAAAGCTTTCGTTATTTTTTCCGGATTTTTCACAACCGGATTCAAAGCTCTAGTGATACACCATTTGAAACATTCTTCGTCGTCGTTTTTCATATTTATAATAGCCTTTTTATTAGCTAAGAAGCTGGGAAGTGGAATGTAAGAACTACCTCTTAAGGGTGTATATTTTACCGTATTTATATCTAATTTTACAACGGCTTTAAATCTCCAATTACTTCCTTGCATCTGAAAACTAGCAATAGACTCCATGATTTTATCCTTTTTTCTGCTGTATATTTCATTCAAGTCGGTTGCTTCTAAAATAACTTCTGCCCTGGAAACGAATGGTATATCCTCAGAAGTCACTATTCCAGATTTCATATCTACTCGTTCCATAGTACAAGTAAGAACTAGATTAACCTTTGTTTGGCGATTAGTCGACAACAGATTTACTACCTGCGGTCCGACGAAATCAAGAAACGAAGAGGCATCCATTCCATTAATTCCATCTATTCTATACTGCTTGGTGAATCCTTTAATAGCCGACGCTGTTTCTCGAATTTTAATTTTATCAAATATCCTGGAAACAGTTGACTTCAATGATTCGAGTTTTTCATTTACGACTTTATTGTCTCGTTCAGGCACATAACTAAGTAGCCAATCCGCAAATTCATTTATTTTTGTCCTAACCCTATTTTTGTATTTTCTCTTAGGCGCTACTGGTTTGTATTTACCAGGTGTAGGCGTAAGCGTAGGAACCTTAATATCAGGAACTGGCGAGTCGAGCAAGTGTTCAACATGGTTCATGTTTCTTAAACTACTTTTCTTTAAATCCATTTTATCTTACCACGCAAAAATATTAAAATCCATAATCCACTTATCTGTGAGATCGAAGATCCACTAATTTCATACATGTATCTATCTCTCATACACTTTAATTTCGTATCTATCTCTCCAGACATTTCCGTTATGATAAGCTATGATGCCAGCACTCTGACCTAACGCCTTAGCAGCTTTATACATCGATGGATACGAGGTAACAACGCCAGTCTCTCGATCTATAATATCTACTCTTCTCGGTTGTTTCCTGATACTACTCAACGTGTCATGTCGATATGACACAGACTTGTAGTCCGTCGGAAGAATATTCTTTTCAATCAATACAGCTATCATTTGAGGTTTGTTGAGATGCGAAGTGCCTGTAACATCGTGATGCTTGGCTAACATTCTAAGCTCTGGTAGCTTCATAATATATAAGTATTCTTTAAATCAATTTTCCATACACTACACTCATTTTCTGTCCATCCGATTGGAACTGCAGCAACCTATCTGAAATTACGACAGCATACGCTTCGGTGTCGGCTGGCACTGCTGCATTGAAAAGAGCCTTAATCTGAATATCAACGACTGAAGATTTCAAACGCTCGGATTGTTTGCTTACATCGAACACGAACAACGGATATAATTCTTTATAATCTACAGGTGTTATATTGCTTTGGGTAATCAACTTATCCATACCATAGAATTTTTGACTAAAGGAGGACGCGTCTCTGTACGCTCTGGAGAATTG
The DNA here is from genome assembly GCA_945859605.1 of Lumbricus rubellus. NCBI lineage: Eukaryota > Metazoa > Annelida > Clitellata > Crassiclitellata > Lumbricidae > Lumbricus > Lumbricus rubellus. The sequence continues at coordinate 581,100 of OX243816.1, read as the reverse complement.
TTGATTAGGAAACGACAGGTTATGATCGACAGCTGGATATCTTTCTTGATTCATCATCACATAAATGTTCTTGAGATCGCAGTGATTAAATAGCGACGGATTACTTTCCTGATTACCGCTACGGTCCGTCTGAAATCCTACGATGATATATCTAGGTTTCTCAGGTGATGTTTTTACGCTAAGACGCCAACTGAAACTTGTCGACTGAGGAACCGTTATTGTGTCGCATTGACGAGCTCTATACGCAACTGGCAACGTTAATTTTGATTCAATCGTCTTATACAACTGCATTCGTTCCATATCGGAAGGAATAACGTGCGGAATAAACCATGAAATTTTGTTTATCGCAACTTTTCCAGCAGCTGCAGCGTTATCTCGGAATATGGCATCATCGTCAGCTTTACGAACTAAAGTCAGCGTCTGTTTAAAACCGTAAATAATCTTGTCGTAATCATCGCAAAACCCGAAAATATGCTTCAACGGAACAATAAAGCTGAACATTCCTTTAGTGTTTGGTTTGCGAATGAGAAAGCTTTGTCTAGTGGCAAAGCCGGGGTTGTCCGCAATAACAGCAGTCGCTCCAGTGTCTTTATACCACAGCTGATTTAAGCCTTGAGTCAACTGAAAATCGTTTGGATACGTAAGTAAACCGAGCATCGTTGTAGCTTGACCCGGATGAAATAGCGTTTCGATTTCTTGATTAGATAACTGATAGGATATTTGACTGAATAGATACATAAGCCCATTATTCGTAAGAGCGACTAAATCGGCATTAACGTATGCGGTGTCGTCAGCTTTAATGAGTCTTCCTTCGAATTGTAGATATGACTCTGCTGGGTGACTGTATAAGTCTTGTAATTCAATATTTATTCTTATTTCACCAGAACTGTTAAGGTTAGTTCTCGCTACAGGTTCGTACTCGTGCCATTCGTATCGCTCGATACCTTCATCGATCAATGGTTGCTCTGTGAATCTTAGAATATCGGATTGCATTTTATTATACATATATTTTTAAATAAGAAAATATGTTTAAGCCATTTTCAAACCACCTCCGTTTAAGCGTTTTACGAGATCTTGAATTCTAATAGCTCCTCCCGTCATTTCTGGATTCGATCCTAGTAATCTAGCTAGAATGACTTTAGTTTCCTGAGTTATCGGCTGCTGAACGGGAGCTTTAGGGAGTATCTTATTGAGTAATCGTTTTCCAACGTCGATCGCCTTATCCTTAGCAACACCCCCAATCTCTTTGACAGCTGTGCTCGCAATTTGTTTGGCTGCATTCGATGTCAGTAGTCTCTTGAGAAATCCTGCAATGGAATCGAATATTCCTGCTCCACCGACAACGTGTACTTTTTTATAACTTCTTCTCGCAACGACCAGCATTTCTATATCATCAATTTTTAAATTAGATCATCAATTTTTAAATTAGATCATCAATTTTTTAAATTAGATCATCAATTTTTTATATTCATCTTTGGTTATCACTCTTTGTCTTAGTAACTCATCCGTCATACCTACAATTTCATTTCTTACACCCGTATTTCCCGCTTTGTAGCTATATATTCGCAACTCTAATTGTTTTACTAATTCATTTGGATCTGAAGGAATGGTAATTATTCCGCTTCCTGTTTTACCTCTTAACTTTATGTAATCGTCCCATATGGGTTTTATTATCTGTTTATATTTTACACTTCTAGACGATTTAGGTTTGTTTGGTTTATTTGGCTGACTCATGGCATTCGTTTTAGTTAGAATCTCGGCGTATTCTTTGAGATCACGATTATCATAAATTGAACTGTTTGGACTAGCTAACGTTAACAATTCCCATAATCCTGGAGTTCCTTGATAAGTTGTGGTTCCAACTGTAATATCATTTCCTTGGATTGAGGCTTCGCTGTCACCTATGTAGAATTTTCCATCTCTTGATCTTAATCCGAATGTTGTGTCCACAAGTCTTCTATCAGAAGCATATTTTTTAAGGTATTCAACTGCAATATTTCCTAATTCTAACCTTCTAATGTCTTCTACTGGGTCATCGTCGTCGTATGCCTCTATAGACGGATACTGAGGAAATTGAATAGTTTTCAACGAATCTGGAAGTGATTTTAGAGCGAGTGATGTTGCTGCAGAGTTATCTTTTATTGTCGACAGCAAAGCGTTTTGTTCTTTCGAAATTGCCGATTGAGAGTCGACTATTGGTTTGTAGATTTTCGTTAATTCTCGTTGAAGTCCAAGATCGTCTATTCTCTCTGAGAGAAAGTTTTGTTTAATATTTTTTTTCGTTTTTAAAAACTCTTCGATAATAAAATCTCTTTTTGCAGGATCGCTAATTTTCAGTAGTGACATTTTTTATTATAATGTTTAAAACGTAACGTAAAACGTAAACGTAAAACGTAAACATAAAACGTAAACATAAAACGTACAATTTATGCATCGTAGTAATTAACATAACATATGGAGTCTTTTTCGTTTATAGTAACTGGTGAATCGGAGTTGTTTTGAATTGTAATTATTATATCCTCTGCGTCCTCTAGGACAGTACCATCTTGAAGACTCAGTCTGAGTTGTTTCAACTTCTGTCTAAGAGAGACTAGACACATTCCACTGGTCATTCGGACTCCAAGGCCTACTTCGACTGTAATATTTGTCTTTGGTTCAATCGTTATCGCTTGCTGAGCAAAAATCTCATATCTGTCGCCTGCTCGTTGTCTTGCAGGAGCGTGAGTGACCACTTTAGGCAACCAAATTATTGTACTCACACGAGGCTTCCGTTTGGTGATAAATTTGTGTATTGGGTGACCGTATCCAGACATTTATATAAGTGGTTTTTTAAAGTAACATTCCAAGAATAGGAATATTTTTAAATGGTGAATTGGGTCCCAAGATAAGACCTTCACCGCTGATATATCCTGCTCCTCTTTTCATAAACAGACCAGAACCCGATATCGAACTACCCTTTTTCCACGGAGATAGAAAAAGACCTTCCCCAGCAGGTCTTATCTTACAGCATATTCCTCCTTTCTTTACGTAGAGCACGCCTGATCCACTTACCGGGTGTGAGATCGAAGATCCACTAATTTTATCGACAATTTTGGAACCAGCTGCAGAACCCAATCCTGTTAAGGCTCCTGTGGCTAAACTCGGGAGAACACTAGACAGTAGAAACTTTCCGGCTGTTGCTAAGAACGGTAGAATAGCGCCAATAAATCCGCCTTCGACTCTCGCATTGTCTTCTAATTGCTTTTTACCCATTTTAATTGTCACACCAGTTCCATTCTGATACGCTTTAGTTAACTTGTTAATTTGCCTCTGGTTTAGGGCTAATACATGCTCACCAGTTATATCTTCATGAGAAAGTCTTATACTCACTCCAGTCCCTACTTGAGCAGCTCGCTTAATCTTCTCTTTTTGCCCTTCAGAAATATTAACTTTGACCTTAGCGTAAGCGCTCATCTTATATTAAATATAAACTTTAAATTAAACCTCTCTTATATGAAATCGTATCGATAATTCCTCACCTCTTAAATTAATTAGTTTTCCATTTTGGTCTATTAGTTTTGTTTCCATCGATGAAATAGAGTATAGCGTTATTGGAAGATAAACCAGATTATGAGGAGATTCGATTATCTTATAACCAGGCCCGACCGATGGAAAGAAAGAATAAATTATGTTCTCCGTAGTTCCGTTGGCATACGATGATCCTATTACATCACTCGTAACTCGTAAACTATTCACGCTGTTTATATCGACTATGTGCTCGGATTCGTTATATCCTTCGGAGTATACACGACTCTGAAATCCTAGAACGGTACTAATTGAATTTGGTACTGTAAAATCAACTTTATAGTTCTCATCAATTTCCAAAACAGCCTTCAAAGTATTGTTATTTGGTTGCAACTTTATACATTGTCCATGACCTTCTTCTTTTAGAATTCTCTGTATGTAATCGTTTAAGTCTTCGATTTCATAGCAACCGGTTGGAATGTCTAAATCTTCCCATGTTACACCGTTATCTGACGAATATACGAATTTATTATTTGTTTCATCTATATTAGGAAAACTGTAGTAAGTTTCAAGATTGACAAGAGCCATTTCATACGTTTTACTTTTGTCCAGTTCGATTAGTGGATTAAATTTCGTTCGAATTCGTGTGCTCCTTTCGCTCAACAAAATGCAAAAGGATTCTTTAGCCTCTGTGTTGCGTGCAATCGTTTGAGTAGTAGATAAAATTTCGTCAAGAAGGGTTTCCATTTTAGATAGCTATTTTTAAACCTAGAATATAAAATCTTAAATTTTGTTATCATTTTATTATTGCTTTTATTTAATGTAAAATGTATCTAATCCAGATCTGTACCTGCCCTTATTTGTTTTACTAGTAAGGTCTATAACCACAAAACCATGCGTTTCATCCCACGCAGTTTTGCATAGTTTTCGAAATTCTTCTATAGTCATATCATCTACACCTATATGATCGCTGTATATATGATTAATATTCTTGAGGTCTTGAGGGAACAAACATATAAAGTTAGCATTCTCTCTTATAGTTTGTCTAGGTAGCTTGAAATAATTTTGTGCTAGGTAAAAGCAGTCTACATTACTATGCCTACCTCTTATATAATACGATTCGCATTTATTTTGTCGCTCTAACTGTAAATCATCAAAAATCATGAGATTCTTCTTATCTCGACTTAAGTCTCGTGGATCTGGAACATCTTCAGAGGTTTCAAAGAACTTGCATTCTATATCCGATTTTTTGGCCATGTTTTTAGACATCTCCTCGACTACGGCGGTCGGTGATACATTTAATTTCATGATTTCATCGCGATTATCAAAAAGTCTTATAATTGCTTCCTTTGGTAATTTCTCTTCGAATGCTTTCTTAAGTATCTTATATTCTGATTGAAATAAACTTTTGCCAAAGATCTGCAAGTTATCATAGTCTAACCAACCAGGTCTCAGTAATAAATTAAGTAGTAATATTGTCTTGCCGCATTGAGACTTACCGACGATCAAACCTCTGATGCTTCTTGGTAGGAGAGGACTGTTAAAGCGTTTACTTGATTCTTCATTCCACGATAGGTCTTGGACTTCCATTTTAATTATATTATATTAAAATGGAGCACAGCTCGTATTGCGTAAAATGTAAGCGACAAACTGAGTGTAGAGATATTCAACGAGTCGTCAGTAAGAATGGTAGACCTATGCTTAGATGTGTATGCGTTGAATGTGGCGCTAGAAAAACTCAGTTTACTAAAATGTCTACTACAGTACAAGGAGGTGATTTAGTCTCAGCTCTCAATTCTGCTACTTCCAACATTAAACTTCCATGGGCAAAATATCCGGGCGAAATGCATCTTCCGGGACATTCTTTCACGGGTCCAGGAACTCGATTGGATTTGCGTTTAAACCCTGACGGAACGCCAAAAGACTGGAGCAAACCAGTAGATAGAGTTGATGCAGCAGCCTATCGTCATGACCTGGCTTATGCTAAACATACTGATACAGCAGGGAGAAACGTCGCTGACAGAGCTATGATAGATGAATTAAATAATATACCTAATCCTTCTTTCCGCGAACGAATTGAAAGATCTATAGTTAAACCAATTTTATCAACGAAAACCCATTTTGGAATGGGGTTGAAAAAAAAACTCTGAGATGGACAGACGAACTTGCTGACGAATTGCATAAACCTATAGTCAGGAAGTTCAGGAAGCGAGTTGTTTATGTTCAGGGAGTGGACAAAGTTTGGGCAGCAGACTTGATTGACATGCAGGCTTATGCTAAATTTAATTCTGGTGTGAAATATTTGTTAAGCGTCATTGATATATTCTCCAAGTATGCATTTATTCAGCCGTTAAAAGATAAGCGCGGAGAATCTGTGGCAGATGCTTTCGTTAAAATATTTAATACGAGCAAAAGAAGGGGGAAAAACTTTGGGTCGATAAGGGAACAGAATTCTATAATAAACAGGTAAAATCATTAGGTATGCAGTTGTACTCAACTGAGAATGAAGAGAAATCTTGTATCGTAGAAAGATTTAATAGAACAGTAAAAGAAAAGATGTTTAAGTATTTTACAGCAAATTCAACTCAGAGATATATCGATGTTTTAGATAATATGCTTAGTTTATACAACAACACAAGACATTCTTCCATTAAAATGACTCCTGTTAAAGCGAGTATCAAAGCAAACGAATGGGTTGTGTGGATGAATCTATATGGGGACGCTGTACCTGAAACTGTTAAACCTAAATTTTCGGTAGGAGATAAAGTAAGAATTTCTAAGAAGAAAAAGACATTCGAGAAAGGCTACACAAATCGTTGGACACAAGAAATTTTTACTATAACACACATTCAGTACACAGACCCTATAACCTATAAAATCTCTGACTATCATGGAGAAGAAATAAAAGGGACATTTTATGAAGCTGAGTTACAATCGACAACGCAAGATACATTTAAAATAGAAAAGATTATTAGGAAACGTGGAAACCGTTCATTGGTGAAATGGTTAGGCTATGATGATTCATTCAATTCATGGGTTATTAATAAAGACTTGATATCATTGTGAATTTACTACTACTATTAGCAAACTGATTTACTACTACAGCCCTTGTGCAATCATTACTTCTCTATGAACACGCTTTATTAACAAGTTAAACTGTACATTCGCAGCCTGTTCTAAGAAGAAAAAGACATTCGAGAAAACAAAAATTCTTGACTTTTTGGAACGGATTACAAAAAAAAAAAAAAAAAAAAACCTAGGAAAAAAAAAACCTAGAAAAAAAAAGTTAGAAAAAAAAACCTAGGAAAAAAAACTTAGAAAAAAAAAAACCTAGAAAAAAAATCCTAGAAAAAAAGTTAGAAAAAAATCCTAGAAAAAAATTTAGAAAAAAAGTTAGAAAAAAAAACCTAGGGAAAAAAACTTAGAAAAAAAAACCTAGAAAAAAAAAAAAAAACCTAGAAAAAAAGTTAGAAAATTTTTAGAAAAACCTGGGGTTTTTTTTACCGACCAACTTGGGTTTTTTAATTTTTCAGAGTGGCAGCCCTGGTGCTTTTTGGGCGGTGAAAAATTTTCTTCCCTTCGACCACTCCTTCGTCCCCCGAACTTTTCAGTCAGGTTTCCGCCTATGCTGTAATAAGATTCGCAGATCAGTTAGCATGCTTTAAAAACAAGTTCTACTGTAAATTCACAGATCACGAATTAATAACAAGTTCTACTGTAGCCTACTGCAGCTTAGTATCACTGATGATGATACCGAAAGTAGCATGCTGTAATAACATTCGTTTGCAGTTCACAAGTTCTACTGTACATTCGCAGATCATGAAGCACGTTGTAATAACATTCGCAGATGACTAAGCACGGTGTAATAACAAGTTCTACTGTACTGCTGCTTGGTCTCACTGACGATACCAAAAGTCGGTCATGCAGCACGCAGTAATAATATTCGCTCGCAGATCACGAAGCACGCTTTAATAACATTCGCAGAGCATGAAGCACGCTGTAATAACAAGTTCCACTGTACTGCTGCTTGGTCTCACTGACGATACCAAAAGTCGGTCATGCTGCACGCTGTAATAACATTCGTTCGCAGATCACGAAGCACGCTTTAATAATATTCGCTCGCAGATCATGAAGCCCGCTTTTTGGTCTCACTGACGAGACCAAAAGTCGGTCATGCAGCACGCTGTAATAACATTCGTTCGCAGATCACAAGTTCTACTGTACATTCGCAGATCACAAAGCACGCAGTAATAACAAGTTCTACTGACGTAGGCCTCCTTCGCGACAAAATAAATTATTATAATCACCTGCGTCACGCGCTACAAGTCCTACACAATCGCAAGTCTCATATTGGTACTAAAAGTAGGTCATATGAACACGCTGAAGTAAAAACTCCTACATAAGAACATTTTATGACTCTGTAAGGTTAAGAATCATCCTGCAGCAGCCTATCTTCGTCTTCGACTTCCATTGGAGAACTCGCAGTACTGTTTAAACGTTCTTTGTAACCAGGATCAACGTTCAGATTCAATTCGTTTTCGACTTGCGTTTCTACAGGATCGATGGTAGATGTACTGTTATGAGCACAGATTTCGACTTGAGATTTTAGTTTCATCCTAAGACCGTCGTCGATGTTGAGAAGGTTTTCGATTCTGCTGTGGTGTTTTGTGAGTTGTGAAAAGGATAGGCCACAATAGATCAACCCGGGATAGCTTTTGATAAGTGTTGAAAATTGGTAGTAGCGGTTAATTGTTATATAGGGCAAGCCAAATTCTTGAGGAAACCATTCTTTTATAGGGATGTCAGTTGGCAGGTACTTACGTGCAGAGAGGTAGCACATTCCTCTGTGGTAGGCAATGAGGAGACGCAGATTCAACGCTGTTTTTTCTGTGTCTACAAGTTGTTCATGAAGTTGTTTAATTGATGCTAGGTCAGTCGGTTTTAAATTAGAAGGGTTGTCCAGAAAATTCAGCTCCAAATTCCATTCCAAGTGTGGATGAAGGCTTCCGTATTCCGCGATCCGTTCCCGTATCTTGGGAACTATATTTTCTTCGAAATTTTTTAAGCTGTAGTTGTCTGACTTACGTCCGGGTGGAGTTGGAGACTCAACGGGCTGTATGTTAGATAGAGTCTTACTACAACACGGAATCGGTTCATTGACAGCAGATGGAGGTGGTGGATCGGTAGCAGCCGTAGGTGGTAGATTGTCAGCAGATGGTTGATTTTCAGCAGGCGGTTGATTGGTGTCACGAGGTCTTTTGATCTGACGTTTTCTTTTCTTTAGTTCATCGATACAGGTTGCTAGTTTCTTTAATTCTTCCATTAATTCCGTTCTTTTAGCGACTGTTAAAGATCTCTTAATAAGTCCTCTATCTATTACTTCTTTAGAGTTTGTCCCGATTTTTATAAACAGATCACTGAGATCGGCCATTCTACATGTATAATAAGCTTATAGCGCAAGTACTTGTAGCTAAAAGACAAACCAGAGATTACTATTGCGTTGTTAAAGTAGACTGAAGCGAACACGCCACGTAGAGTCTTCTCTGTCTCGACGTTAGATGGCTACTGCTGCTAAGACAGCTGCTGTATGACACGTCGATAGAACGAACAAAGGCTGCTTGCATGACGTGTAGGGCGAGCGAACAGAGACAGCTGCTGAAGAAAAATATTGATTTATAATTATTGATTTCCTTACGGTATACGTGGCGTTTGCTACAGGTGCTGGTGTTGTTGTGTAAAATCCATCCAATCATCTGTCTATCTGTCTATCTGTCTATCTGTCTATCCATCCAGAGTTGAAATGACGAGAGACGTGAGGAGGAATCAGTAAATAATAAAAGACCCCCAAAGGAGAAGAGGAGGAAATAACAAAAGACCTCTTGGTTGACAGTTCAGCGCGCTAACCACTGTACTACCGAGCACCCCCCTCAGGAAATAATAAAAGACATCCAGCTTGTTAACCCTATACTACTAAGGATAGATAATGGATAGAAGGAAGGATGTATGGAAAAATGGATGGATGGATGGAATGAAGGATGGAAGGATGGATGGAGGGATGGATGAATGAAAGGGTGGATGAATAAATGAATGGATGGAAGGATGAATGAATGGGTAGAATGGTGGATGAAATGTGGATGGAAAAAATGCACGAGAGAGACAGCCAGCCAGAGAGACAGTGATAGCGACAGAAACAAAGACAGAGACAAAGACAGAGAGAGGGATAAAGGGCAACACGATTTACTTATTAAGAAATGAAAGGAAAGAAACTATTTGAAATGAATGAAATGGCGTCGACCAGTGCGATCTGTCGCCTCTCTCCCTGACATGATAGACACTCTGTGTGTTGCTGTTGTGTTGTGTGCTGCTGTTGTGTTGTGTGCTGCTGTTGTGTTGTGTGCTGCTGTTGTGTTGTGTGCTGCTGTTGTGTTGTGTGCTGCTGTTGTGTTGTGTGCTGCTGTTGTGTTGTGTGCTGCTGTTGTGTTGTGTGCTGCTGTTGTGTTGTGTGCTGCTGTTGTGTTGTGTGCTGCTGTTGTGTGACGTTCTGTTCGTCTGTGGCCACTCAATTACTTCGAAAGATGTCACCAGTCTTCAGAGGCCGAGGTCATTGACCTCAAAAGAGAAGAGGAGGATGATCAGGATGAAGAGGATAACGGAGGAGCATTGGTCGATCCCTTCTCTCTCGATCCTCCTCATCTTCCTCTTCTTTCACTCACTGATATAAATTATATTCAAAGTCACGATCCATTCGATTGCGTCGTTGTTAACTAATGGATATAATACACGACAGATGGAAGACTACCGGGTACAACGACAACGACAACAAAGACAACGACAACAACAACGACAACGACAACGACAACAACAACGACAACGACAACGACAACATGTCCCATCTTTCACTTCCAATCCTACTACACTTTTTTCCACCACATCTTTCTTATCGTCTTCATCTTCCTCATCTTTATTTCTTCATTTCACTCTGTCCTAATTCGCATTTCGCAATGTCTTCTTTCTGCCTTCTTTCCTTTTGCTTGCCTGTCTGCCTACCTGCTTGTCTGTCTGTCTGCTTACCTGCCGGCCTGCCCGCCATCCATGTCTGCTGCCTGCTTGTCTGCTTGTCTGCCTGCTTGCCTGTGTGCTTGCCTACCTGCCGGCCTGTCTGTCTGCTTGCCTGTCTCTCTTTAGCATCGGTTGTCGACGTCCATTCGTCAAATTGGTCGAAGTTCTTCCATCTCCCATGGGAAAGGAAGAGACGGAAAGGGAGTTTTGGATGAGAGAGAGTCAGACAGACAGACAGACAGACAGACAGACAGACAGACAGACAGACAGACAGACAGACAGACAGACAGAGACGTATACATATAGACAGACTGCAGGGAAAGATAGTATGCGCCGTCACTTCCGCTACTATCATCTTTCTTTCATCCGTCTTCGCCTCTCTGTCATTCTGTCTCTCTGTCTGTATCTCTGTCTCTCTCTCTGTTTGCATGAATGTCTTTATGCCTGCCCTTGTGTATACCTATGTTTTCGTCTGTCTCTGTCTCCTGTCTGTTTTGCTGTGTGTGCGATGTTGTGCATTGTCTTTATTTTGGATAACATTGTTCTCCTCTGTCGTAATGTAAACAGCTGATATCTCTGTCTTCTGAATTCTGTCTGTCTCTCTGTTTGCCTCTCTGTTTGCCTCTCTGTTTGCCTCTCTGTTTGCCTCTCTGTTTGCCTCTCTGTTTGCCTCTCTGTTTGCCTCTCTGTTTGCCTCTCTGTTTGCCTCTCTGTTTGCCTCTCTGTTTGTCTTTCTGTTTGCCTCTCTGTTTACCTCTCTGGTGGTGGTTGGTGGTGGTGTTGGTGGTGGTGGTGTTGGTGGTGGTTGTGGTGGTGTTGGTGGTGGTGTTGGTGGTGGTGGTGTTGGTGCAACTTGGTGGTGGTGGTGGTGGTGTTCGTGTTGGTGGTGGTGGTGTTGGTGGTGGTTGTGGTGGTGTTGGTGGTGGTGGTTGTGGTGGTGGTGGGGATGGTGGTGGTGGTGGTGGTGGTGTTGGTGGTGGTGTTGGTGGTGGTGTTGGTGGTGGTGGTGGTGTTGGTGGTGGTGGTGGTGTTGGTGGTGGTGGTGGTGGTGTTGGTGGTGTGGGTGTTGGTGGTGGTTGTGGTGGTGTTGGTGGTGGTGGTTGTGGTGGTGGTGGGGATGGTGGTGGTGGTGGAGGTGGTGGTGGTGGTGGTGTTGGTGGTGGTGGTGGTGGTGGTGGTGGTGGTGTTTAATGATGGAGCGATGAGTGACGCTATCGTCATTCAACGTAATGACTAGCAGATCGTCACCATCGTCGCTTCCTTCGTCGTTCAAAGATAGCGACGACGATGTCTGTGATCTACCGGAGTTCGGTTGGAGGGGGGATGGGGGATGAAAGGGGGGGATCTCCTGACAGCGGCTCTTCCTTTCATCCATCTCTCCTCCTCACACTCCTTCCTTCTCGTTTCTATATGCAACTGAGTGATGGCTGTTTGTCTGACCTTCAACCCTGGTTGACGCCTCCTCCTCCTTCTCCTTCTACTTCTCCTTCTCCTTCTCTTTCTACTCCTCCTTCTTCCCCTACTTCTCCTCGTACTTTTTCTTCCTTCTCATACTCCTCTTTCTCTCCACCTTCTCCTCTTTCTTCTTCTCCTCCTCCGTTTTTCCTCCATCTACTCCTTCTCTCCTTATTTTCCTCCTCATTCCTTCTCCTTCTCCTCGTTCTCCTACTATTTCTCTGCTTTCTTTTTCTCCTCTTCCTCCTTCTCTTCCTCCTCTTCCTCCTCCTTCTCCTCCTCCTCCTCTTGCTCCTCCTTCTCAGTGAAAAAAGAGATATCAATAGTAACATTTCTATATCTCCTTCTACTGTCGTCTGAACACCCTCTGTCTGTCTGTCTCTGTGCGTGCCTCTCTGTGTGTCTGTCTCTCTGTCTGTCTCTGTATGGTTTTCTATCTGCCTGTACATGTCTATGTCTCTTTCAATTTGCCTCTCTATCTCTCTCTATCTCTCTCTATCTCTATCTATCTGTGTAACTCCATCTATTTCCATCATTCTCTGTCACTCTCTCACTCTCTTAGTCTCTCACAAAATTAATTTTCATCTGCTTTTGTTCCATCAACCGAGACCGAGACGATGAGGGCGCCCTTACTCCAAACCAACAGCATATATATGTATTTATTATATATATATATATATATATATATATATATATATATATATACACGTCGTACGAACGCAGCTGCATCTAATTTCAAATTGGACGGATGATGAATGCGTTGTATGGAATGCAACGTTGCAATGTTGCAATGTTGCATGCATGGTTGTTGCTCCTCGTTGTCTCTTTCCCCCTGGTTGTCATAAGCAACGCGGCAACCCCAACCCCCTCTCCCCCATTTCACCCTCTCCCCCATTTCGCTTTCGTCCGTCATCCGGTTAAACTGCCAATCTTTCTTAAGTGCGCATGCGCCGCACATCGCGCCTCCTGTCGACGTGAGCGAGATGATATCAATTGGTCCCTCGTGCAGCCACTAAATATTTTCCCTTCGACCCCCGTTGAGACGACGACGTTTGGCGTTCGACGATCGAATTCCGACGATGCCACCGTCATCGTGGATACTTTATGGCGACCGAGATATGGAATGAAGAAGGAGACAGAGACCTCGAGCAGCGGGTGGTTGGGGTGAGGTGGGGTGGGGACGCACCCCCATCTCCCCCCACCAGCGCTTCCGTCCACTCCCTCCATTAACACACCATCCCTTCCTCCTCCCCACCCTCCTTCTCTCATCATCTGTCCACTGTTGATTCCGGGACCATGTTGCTGCTGCGGCATATGATGGAAGAGAGATGGAGAGATGGAGAGATGGAGGGATGGATGGGGGCATGGCATGGATGGATGGGGGAATGGAGGGGCGGAGGCTGAATTTTCTCCTCCTTGGGCCAATGCTAATTTTCGGCGATGTTGCTCTGATATTCGCAAGACCCGGATGATTGGTTTGGTCGGTGGACGAGAAAATTCGACACGACAGGTTAATTGAGAAGCAAGTTGGTCGCCTCCCGAAGGACTATTTGCCGTCACAACCCATCTTCCGCAGCACCACCCTCCCTCCATCTATCCCTCTCTTTCTCTTCCTCTTTATCCACGTCCTCCTCCTTCTCCTCCTCCTCTTGTTGACCTCTGCAAATGCTTCCATTCCTTCCTTTCTGTCTCCTCCTCTATCCTCTCTTGTCTGTCTTGTTCATATCAAAGATCCGGTGAGAGCAGAGCGAGAAGGAAAAGGAAGAGAAGACGGAGAAGGAGGAGGAAATGGAAAAGGATATGGAGAAGGAGAAAGAGTGAGAGAAAGACAGAGAGAAGAATTAGTTGAGCCAGGATGAATCGTGAGGGTGAAGGAAAAGAAGGACCAGAGAAAGGGGCAGAAGACGTGGAGAGAGAGAGACTGACAGACGGACAGACAGACAGACAGACAAACAGACAAGCAGACAGACAGACAGACAGACAGATTGACGGTGAGGCTGAACGACAACAACAACAGGTGGCTCTGTCTCTACCTTATAACAATAATAATAATAACCGATGATGAATATCGTCTGTGAAGCATTTCAAGTTTCAACCAACGAATCTGAATTATTATTATTATTATTATTTATTTTTTTATTTTTTATTTTTTTTATTTTTTTTTCACCCGAGGTATTAATGATCCCTCGGGATTTCAAAAAATTATCCGGAGACTTAAAAAATTGTATTCTGGAACGGCTAGAACTCGTCAAGATCAGGCGAAGCAAAGGTGCCTTGGAATGCAATGGCGTTGAAACGTTGGATTAAAATGGCAATGCGCTGGAAAAGATAACTGGTTTCCCTCGTGTCACCGGTTTTACGAGCTAGACAGCGCCCCAACTCTGTGATGAAACATAGACCACTGCTGTTGATTGGGCCAAGAGTCTCAATTGCCAACGGGACAAAGTGGTAGGTTTGTGCAAGTGTGTTGTATTTGGCGCATTTTTTGTCTGCCGCTAATTCGGCTGCGCCGGTGTCACGAAATAGAGTATCCCCCATATTAATAGTATCCCCCAAAATGAGGAAAAGTCAAAAATAACACTTCCGCGTGCATTTATTTTTGCAAATTAATTTTCATCTGCTTTGTTTTGAACAATGACACTAACAGGTATGTTTATTCCTACTAGATAATTTGTTTTGCTTTGGTTTTATAGCACTTAAAACATTTAAAACACTTAAAAACACTCGAAGACACTAAATAATTTCGAGTTGCCTTTCTCTGAGCATTGCTTAGGTCACTTAAAACAATTAGAGTGACTTTAAATTTTGATTAAGTATAAATTTTTTAATTATACGCATTTTTCAAAAAATGGGATAGAATGGTTTATCTCCCCGGATAGTCTAAACCGGTTAATTCCATCCGGGGGGATAGATTAATTCATCCCCCCGGATAGCTTTTAGGGAGGATAATCCTTTTCATGACACCGGCTGCTGTTGCTGATGTGGACGGCAGGTAGGATGCAGCCAGAGTGTCAGTTACCGTGACATCCCATATAAGAGCGCGACCCATCCGCCATGGAATAAGAGTTAGACCGTCAGGTCTCTTTCCATCCGCTCTGCTTAGCCCCTGTGGCTATGCTATTATTATTATTATTATTATTATTATTATTATTATTTTTTTTTTTTTTTTTTTTAAAAAATTTTAAGCGCCCGAGGTATAAATGATCCCTCAGGCTTTAAAATCAATAATAAAAACATTGTTGTTCTGGAGTTAACGGTCATCCTCGTCGGTCAATTATTATTATTATTATTATTATTATTATTATTATTATTATTATTATTATTATTATTATTATTATTATTATTATTATTATTATTATTATTAGTACATGATTTTTTTACATACATGATTTAACTGCACTACAGTTCTTTAATACTACTGCTTTGTCATTATTGCTTTGTCATTGCTTTGTCATTGCTTCCATGTGTTACGTTATATCATTTTAATGTCCTACTGCAATGCGTTTGCTAAAAAAGTAAAATTAAATTCTATACCTACTTATTTACATTCTCTTCGGACGAGTGGCGCATTGGGAACTGGGAAGGCTATATGGATTCAATCCCTGAAGTGTGAATTTTCCGAATTTCTAAATCTAGTTCTGTGTATATATATTCTGTGTATTTTTCGACAATGTCAATTGGAAATCCTCTTCCTGAAATGGAAAACCTACGATTCTGCAGGCTTCTGAAACTGAGTGATCCAAATATAAGCAGACATACAGACACACACACACACACACACACACACACACACACATACATACAGACACACACATCGTGGTCTAGTCAAATCTCGACTCAATCAATGAAGACACGTCGTCGTCGTTGTGCTGTCATCTAGCGAATGTCTTGCATACTATGACCGTCGTTGTGCTGTCATCTAGCGAATGTCTTGCATACTATGACCGTCGTTGTGCTGTCATCTAGCGAATGTCTTGCATACTATGATCGGTGAAGCTGGCACTCATCCTCATCATCATCGTTGTACAAAGCATGCACATGATGCACAGAATCTGATCATCTAACTAACATCCTATAATGATTACAATCTATGGTCACACGGTCTTGTAACATATCTGTTGATGGTCGTCGCTCTTCTGCATCTGCTGGAAAGCATGATTGTAATAATTGTTTCTGGTACATGTTTTGTCTTTTGCCAGCGTTCTTTCGCATTCGTTCGTCCATTCATCTGGAACAGAGCAGCTGTCGACTTCATCATGTTCGTAACTCTCTTAGCGTTTTGACCGGACAAAATGTCGCAAGACAATTCGTCGCCCCCACAAAATGTCGCCGACAAAATGTCTCAGTGAGTAACAGTGACAAAATGTCGCAAGACAAAATGTCTCAGTGACAATATGTCGCAAGACAAAATGTCGCCGACAACATGTCGTGGAAAAATGTATTAGCAAAATGTATTAGCGTTATTCATGTAGATTTTCAGAGATATCAGCAGATTTAATAATTATTATTTATATCACTGCAGCTTTGTAGCAACATCATGTACTGAGAGTTTTCTTGCACACAGTGACTGTGTAGCTTTGTTTTTTCTTTTTTGCTTTCTTCGTTGACATTTTGAGTTGGAATGTGTTTCCGTTGACACTACTATTAACCAGTTCATTCGATGTGTTTTTTTAAATAGTCCATTATTGAAATAGATTAGTATTTACTCATTTACGATTGTGCCATTTTGTTGGCGACATTTTGTCTTGCAACATATTGCCATCACTGCGACATTTTGTCTTGCGACATATTGTCACCGCGACATTTTGTCAAGGAACCAGCGAAAATGTCTTTCGCTCTAAATGGAAAACTTACCCTTTCCAGTCTACCTATAAATAGTTCTCAATGCTTTGCTGAACTTCAATGTGCACTTCTGAGCTTTGTTGGAGGCATTGTCCACCTCTGCCATCATTTGTCTTGTATTGTATTGTATTGTATTGTATGGTATTGTATCTGCCGAACGATTTCGAGCTATATTATCATATTGTATACATTTAATTCATATACCTATGAACGAATTAATGGATGCATGGACTAATGGGTGGATGGATGAGAGAGTGAGTGAGTGAATATATACTGTGGGGCGTGGTGGTGGTGTTGGGCTATTGGCTAGCCTAACGTGAGTTTTTGACGGAAGATGTATGATAAAGTTGGGCTGCATTTTAATTTATTCTTTTCATCTGACGCATAAGCTTAATAATATTTATATTTTATATCGATGAAACTACAATGACTATTGCTGTTGTTTAGATGAAGAATTTTTTCTCTAGTTAAGTTGATGATAATTACAAATGCAAATTCGATCCTATAAAGAGATTATAAAACGCTGAAAGGCAGACACAGATGCAGCGATAAAAGACAAATAGGCAGACAGACAGACAGACAGACAGACAGACAGACAGACAGACAGACTGAGAGAGTGGCAGGCTGAGAGAGGCGGGTATAGACAGACAATTATTTTGAAATCGTTACAAATGAAACACGACTGTGGAACTGCTGTTAACTGCCTATAAAATGCGATTTATGAAAAAGTTTATTAAGTGTAATATTGCTGATAATGTAAAAGATCAACAGATCTTTCGATCCCATTCGTTCGTTCGTCCATTCAATCGTTCATTCATTCATTCATTCATTCATTCGCTCGTTCATTCATTCGCTCGTTCATTCATTCATTCGTTCATTCATTCGTTCATTCATTCATTCATTCATTCTTTATTTATTTATTCATTCATTCATTCATTCATTCATTCTTTATTTATTTATTCATTCATTCATTCATTCATTCTTTATTTATTCATTCATTCAATTCATTCATTCATTCATTCATTCATTCATTCTTTATTTATTCATTGATTCATTATTCATTCATTCATTCGTTCATTCATTCATTCTTTATTTATTCATTCATTCATTCATTCATTCGTTCATTCATTCATTCGTCGGAATTCATTTCATCATTCAGCTGATATTGATTTTCTTCTTCTTCTGGTTCTTCCATCCGTCCGTTCACCATCCATGCACTGGCCTCCACGCCATTCAATTCCAACGCAGACGAAAGTCTCTCTTCCGGTAGCCATAGCAACGACGATCCCAATGATTGCATCGACTGTCACTATGTGGCGCTGTCTACAACGACTTTCCACACGACAACGACGACGATGACATCATCATCATTCGTCGTCGTTGTTATCATCGCCATCGCAATCGTTCTGTTGTTGTTGTTGTTGTTGTTGTTGTTGTTGTTGTTGTTGTTGTTGTTGTTGTTGTTGTTGTTGTTGTTGTTGTTGTTGTTGTTGCTGCTGCTGTTGGTCTGTCCTCTCCTCATACGTACCACTCCTTGACGTCCTTCTTCTTTCGTTTGGCAGAACTGAACACACCTCCCCCTCCCCCACCACCGCCAGCGTCGTCTCCCACAGCCGACCCTCCTCCTCCCCCTCCCCCTCCTCCCCCTCCTCCTCCTCCTCCTCCACACCCATCCACGGTGGTCGTTTCCACTTTAAAACTGGATCCTCGGATGGAGTGACCTCCTCCTCCTCCGACTGCTGCTGCAAGGTCATCGTACTCGCCATGACTCAGTTGACTCAGTTGACCCATCTTGCGAGTGCTGCCCTGGTTGCGGCTGTTGAACTTATATAGCGCATATGCAAGCACTATGATGAGGACGACGACACCGGCACCGATGCCAGAGATGAGAGCGATGTTCATCGTGAGAGATCGACCTTGAAAGGTCAAGCCACCGGATGGAGGAGCGTGGTCGACTGGATCTTCAACCAGACCCACATCGTCATCGTCTCCATCCACATCGTCTGGATCCCTCCTCCGTCCACCCTTCATCGAATCCTCCTCATCCTCATCGGAGGAGGATGAATGGGAAGAGGAGGAGGAGGAAGATGATTGGCCGATGATTGGAAGAAGCAGAGTTGCCGTGGATGGAGAGATGAATGATGCGATGGGTGATGTGAATGAGGAAGGAGGAGGAGGGCGGGCAGGACGTGAAGAATAGGGTTGAAGAGAGGATGATGAGGATGAGGATGAGGTGCGCTCTGTTGGGCCGACCACGTGATATGGTGGAGAGTGAGGGTGAATAATCGACCCACCCCCATGCAGCAGTCGATCGTTCCCCCCACCTCCTCGTACGTCACCAGTGGAACCAGTCTCTTCGTCGCAATCTTCGTCATCGTCCAGACACGGAACCAGAACGTCTTCTCCGGATGAATACTGGATCACGTGATCTGATGATATGCGTTGACGGTGGAGCGTTGATGACGTCACTTTCGCTGGTAATCTACGCAACAAAAACAATCTGCGGATTTATGTAACGCCTTTAAATAACTGAAAATGAAGAGCAGCAACAGCAGGCGAGATGTGTTTAATGTGGACAATATACATGCAATGTCATGCATTTAATATGGTTGCAATTGACAATGCAGCAGCATCAGCAGCAGCAGCAGGTATCCAACGATGGCGATCCAAAAGAGAGATATGCCTGGTTGTGTGAAGGAATGGGAAACGAAGAAATTTACATGTACAATATTGTACATGTAGCTTGGTATAGATAATTAAACTGTCTAACTGTATCACCACTCATAAACTGACAAACAGACAGATAGACAGATAGACAGAGAGAGACAGACACAGACACAGATACATGTACAGAGACAGAGACATACAGAGACCCTAACGTCTTTTATAATTGCGTTGAAATATTGATCTTACTTCATCATCATCATCATCATCATCATCATCATCATCATCATCATCATCATCATCATCATCATCATCATCATCATCATCATCATCATCATCATCATCATCATCATCATCATCATCATCATCATCATCATCATCATCATCATCATCATCATCATCATCATCATCATCATCATCATCATCATCATCGATCCATCTCATCATCATCATCATCATCATCATCATCATCATCATCATCATCATCATCATCATCATCATCATCATCATCATCATCATCATCATCATCATCATCATCATCATCATCATCATCATCATCATCATCATCATCATCATCATCATCATCATCATCATCATCATCATCATCATCATCATCATCATCATCATCATCATCATCATCATCATCATCATCATCATCATCATCATCATCATCATCATCATCATCATCATCATCATCATCATCATCATCATCATCATCATCATCATCATCATCATCATCATCATCATCATCATCATCATCATCATCATCATCATCATCATCATCATCATCATCATCATCATCATCATCATCATCATCATCATCATCATCATCATCATCATCATCATCATCATCATCATCATCATCATCATCATCATCATCATCATCATCATCATCATCATCAATATCATTGGGCTCAATGCCCGTAGGAGTCCGACGCCACTCTCTGTCTGAGTCTGTCTCGCGTCATGCTGCCCAGCCTCAACCGGTCCGGTCAGCAGGTCTGCTCCATACCATTAACATCTTGGAGCATCTAGACCACCTTGTCTGATTGAAGAGAATCGTGAAAAGAGGCACGAAGGACAACGTGGGTCAATGCCCGTTGTGTCCCACGCTCTCTCCCCCGACCCTCTCCATCGGTCTGTCCTGACCGACCTGTGCATGTCTGCTTCACATCATGACACCTTGAAGCATCTGGGTAGCTATGACACTTGTGTCGTGGTATTGGCGGATTACAATCGTCTTGGTTTTTCACTGCCAGCGTATCGCCACCCATCTGGCAAACCTTCCTCCTTTTGTCCGGGCTTAGGACCGGCACAGAGACGTTGTTGGTTCCCTGTGGCAGAGGATGGATGCAGTTTAACGTCGTGCCCAGGACCCTGATCTTACTTACTTGACGCCTTTATTAGTCGCTGATCTTTTGGTGACGACGGCGATTGGTCGAATGAAGGAATCAGTCGGTGATGATGGTGATGATGATGATGATGACGATGATGATGGTGATGATGACGATGATGACGTTTGTGGATGGACGATGATTGGACAGTCGTTGAATGGCGGAGGACAGAGCAGACGATGATGATGCTTCGTTGTCATAGCAACGGGCTCTGATTGGTCAGTGGTGGTCAGCGACAAGATGACGAGATCATCTTCATCATCTGTAACGGATGTCGTTGTCATCTCTCTCGACATAGATGACTGATGATGCTGCATTGGCCACTGAAGAGAAAAAACAATAAGAATGGCGATCACACTGATGACGATGAAGATGACGATGATGAGGATGATGAGGATGACGATGATGATTGGTTTATTATCATGAAGATATGTCATTATTATCAATCTCTTCCTCGGTGGTCATCATCTTCATCAGCATCGCCATTAGCATATCTTCATTCACTGTGATTCACATATCTTCATCATCAGTATCGTCATCACAACAATCATCCAAACGAATGATGACATAGTTTGTCTCTTCAGTT
>OX243816.1:547096-554596 GCA_945859605.1 Lumbricus rubellus | reverse complement strand
CAGCTGACCCAACCTCCACCGTAATCTGTTTACCTGTTGGATTCTTTGGTTGGACAGGTAACTTATCGACCTGTATCGTTGAATTCGATCCATCTCTTGTGAATCTGACGACGTGATATCTTCCATCATCGAACTTCTCAAAGAGTTCTCCGATCGGATGCTGCATCAGACCCATGTTGTAGATGACGACGACGTTACCATCAACCTGCATCAGCAGCAGCACCAGCACCAGCATCAGCAGCATCAGCAGCAGCAGCAGCATCCGTGTAATGTAATCAATCAGGTACATGTATAAGCGAATGGAGAACATATGCAACAACTGCTGATCATCATTTAAATAATAATTAAAGACAGGGTCAACCAAGGTCAACCAGGTGAAAAGTGATTAGCTGGACCTGTGCGTTGGATTTTTGACCAATCACAAGATGTCGCTCCTCTCTATTGTAGACTGGTCTATTGTGAGCGGGAGGGGCGAGGGTTGAGGGGTGGAAGATGTTCGCAACCAGGCTCTTCTCTTAAACGAACCTAGATCTACTCCCTCCGCTGGAGATCTGAGCAGCGACGTCTGACGGAGGAGTGGTGGATGGATTTTTGTAGCACCATTACAGTTGAAACTCTGCAGCATATAATAATTATTTGTGTCGTAATCGTGAATTTATATAGCTCCCTCAGAGAAACTCCTCAGAGGTGCTCCCGATCTGAGAGCACCAAAACCACAATCAAAGAGAAGAGAGAGAGAAGTTCAGTACGGAGAATGTAATTAGGTAATTTATTCCAGAAAGATAGACCGACCATCATGGATAGCGAATCTTTTATGCATCACTGCAGTGGAAGTGCGAGCCATAGGAACAACCAGGTCACCACGCGTGGCCGAACGAAGGAATCAACGACCTGGAATGGATGTCGATGGCACAGAAAGTTCCCTCAGATAAATCGGAGCTTGGCCCACTAGGCAATTACGCAATAGGCAATTACGCAATAGGCAATTACGCAATAGGCAATTACGCAATAGGCATTTACGCAATAGGCAATTACGCAATAGGCAATTACGCAATAGGCAATTACGCAATAGGCAATTACGCAATAGGCAATTACGCAATAGGCAATTACGCAATAGGCAATTACGCATGAGGATTAGAATCTTCAACTCAACACGTTTTTATATCCATCTTAAATGAGACCTGATAACTACAGGGTTGCCATAAAAAGACCCCAACAGTTATTTGCCAATATCTTGACCAGAAGTAAGAATTTTTAAATCAATTTTTACTCGCTTAAAGACAATTCATATATACACACGATGGCCAGATTTCATCAAGATATTTCAAACAGAACAAAAGCGATATCACTTTTAGTGAGACCACCCACTAGTTTTTGACGATTCAAAAACATAACGCAGCAAAAAGTAGCAAAAAAACAATTTTATTAAGTCACATCTCAAATAATTGTGTCGCAAATGCTGCACATACACGTACGATGATCAACCTTAGCCAGGTGATCGGTAAATTGCTAGCAATAATTATTTTAATCGATAAATTTTTTTTATTATTGTCAATGATTAAAAGCGGAACATTTCATCATAAACAATGAGCAAAACTGTGAATAGTGATTACGACAGACCAGCCTTGAGTGAAAAATCATGCAAATGATGCAATAATTTTACGCAAAAATATGCATACACATATGCATATATATATATATATAATTATATGAATGCATAAAAATTAATATAGTGTAAATACAATATAAATATGAATATGTATATGCAACTGACGATTTCCATTTCGATGAAGTCGTTTGAGTTGGTGCTGGCGATGTGCAGAAGGACTGCATCAGATTGGAACGTTCGAAATCCCAACGCAACCTCATCCCGCTTCGTGTCTGGCCACTCTCCATCCGGAAACGTAAAGGTCACGAGTCCACCATGACGACCAAACTTATATGCGATGCTGTCTGCTCACAACAACAACGCATGACAACACATCGCAACACATTGCAACACATTTCAACACATTGAAACACATTGCAACACATTGCAACACATTGCAACACATTGCAACACACTGCAACACATTGCAACACATTGCAATACATTGCAACACATTGCAACACATTGCGACACATTGCAACACATTGCAACACATTGCAACACATTGCAACACATTGCAGCACATTGACACACTGCAACACATTGCAACACATTGACACATTGCAACACATTGCAACACATGACAACACATTGCAACACATTGCAACACATTGCAACACATTACAACACATTGAAACACATTGCAACACATTGCAACACATTGCAACACATTGCAACACATTGCAACACATTGCAACACATTGCAACACATTGCAACACATTGCAACACATTGCAACACATTGCAACACATTGCAACACATTGCAACACATTGCAACACATTGCAACACAATGCAACACATCGCAACACATTGCAACACACTGCAACACATTGCAACACATTGCAACTCATTGCAACACATTGCAACGCATTGCAACACATGGCAACACATTGCAACACATTGCAACGCATTGAAACACATTGCAACGCATTGCAACCCATTGCAACACATTGCAACACATTGCAACACATTGCAACACATGACAACACATGACAACACATGACAACATATTGCAACACATTGCAACACATTGCAACACATTGCAACACACTGCAACACATTGCAACACATTGCAACACATTGAAACGCATTGCAACACATTGCAACGCACTGCAACACATTGCAACACATTGCAACACATTGCAACACATTGCAACACATTGCAACACATGACAACACATGACAACACATGACAACACATTGCAACACATTGCAACACATTGCAACACATGACAACACCGGACAACATGTGACAACACCGGACAACATGTGACAACACTGGACAACATGTGACAACGTGCGGAAGAGTTATTATAGAGCAGTTATTTCGAAGGATCGCAGAGGCAGAAGAAAACAACGCCATGAACATTGAACATTGAACATTGAAGTGATGTATGCTGATAATTATTTTGAAGGTAATCCTATTATTATAATAATAACAACATCATCCCATCCTCGATTCTACAGTCTACACTCATACAGTAACTCATTTCCAACTAATCATCATCCTCATCATCACCATCATCCTCGTCATCGTCATTGTCACAAGTCTTTTCCCTCTTCTTCTCTACGTGTGACCTTCAGTCTCTTCGGAAGCTTCTTCGTATAAGTTCGTGGTAGCGTAGGCCTATCCCTAGATAACTGTTTCATTAGCTAAATGGCTAGGTTAAAGAATCTACAGTCTTTCACTGTTTTGTTAACCAACAACGACGACGTGTTTAACTCTTCTTATTATACTCCAAAATCCGATATAAAGTAAAACGATCAGCAACAACACAACAATGACTACACTTGCGTTATCATAACAACTACACGACTACTATCTTCATCAGTCTACTCTATCGCAACTCAACAACAACTCTTACAGCCTATCTCAACGGCTCTCAACACGCAACTCTTCTTCTTCACTTCCACTCCCTTCTTGTACAATTAACGTACGCTCGTCTAGACGTCACGTGCTGTCCAGACAATCACCTGTGCAGACGCCGCGCGGCAATTTGCACCTGGCCTACTTACGTCGCTGTACGACAATCGGCGTGCACTGATTAAATTAGCTGACATTACCTCCTTCCTTTCTTTTGAAGAGAGCTAATTAATCTTAAAAATTAGCGAACGTATAATGCTTAAACTAAATACAAACAATTCTTATACTAAATGCAATCACAAAATACCTTATACTACAATCTCGATAAGCAGTCTGCTACTACATTCAACTTTCCTTTCTTATAGTTCAACAGAATGTCAAAATTTTGCAATGATAAAGACCATCTGACTAACTTAGCAGACTTCGACATTGACTCAGTCAAATAAACTAAAGGATTATGATCAGTGAACACATTAATCTTGGAACCAATAATGATTTCTTTCAATTTGTTTAAAGCCCATATGATTGCATAGGCTTCCTTCTCAATCGTCGCCCATCTCCTCTGGGTATCTGTCAGCTTCTGGCTGATAAATGAAACGGGACGTTCTATCCCCTCATCGTCCACTTGTGACAGCACAGCCCCCACAGCAAAATCACTGCTATCACAGTACAAATTAAATGGTTTGCCAACCTCGAACATGTACAGAATAACATTCGATAAAACAATTTCTTTAAGAGAATCAAAAGATTTCTGGTGGTCCTGAGTCCAAATAATGTTCTCAGGTGTCTGCTTGCTAGCTTGGCCCTCTTGTTGTATTGACTGGCGTATTGTTTTTGCTTTTCCTCTGCACAATTCTCAGCAAATATCAAAGCTTTCTCCATGTCTGCTCTTAAGTTCTTCAGGTACTTTGCTGGTTGTACTCCAATGTTTGGCGGTAGATTTATTTCTTTGGTCCAGCTTTCCTTTAAGATAGTTAATGGTCCTCTTGGCATTTTTCCATACACCAGCAGATATGGTGCCACTCCTGTCGTTGCGTTAGGAACTTCTCTCAATGCCCATACGGTAAACGGAATGATTTTATGCCACTGTCTTGGATTTTCCACAAT
Organism: Lumbricus rubellus; assembly: GCA_945859605.1. Classification (NCBI taxonomy): domain Eukaryota; kingdom Metazoa; phylum Annelida; class Clitellata; order Crassiclitellata; family Lumbricidae; genus Lumbricus; species Lumbricus rubellus. The sequence goes on along the minus strand of OX243816.1, from coordinate 549,976 downwards.
GACATGATGTACCATCTTCTTGAACGTCTGGTTCCATCTCTCGACTAATCCGGCTGCCTCTGGATGCCCCGGTGAATCGAATCGTGGACAGCATCCCATCAATTTCAAAAATTCTCTTGTAAGACTGGCTGTAAAATTCGTGCCTCTGTCGCTGGTGATCACAGACGGCACCCCCACGTCAATGAATAGCTTCATCAAAGCTTCGCACACAGCCTTAGCAGTCAATGACTTCAGCAAAAAGATTGTCGGCCATCTTGTACATGAATCCACTGTGCACAAGCAATACTTATGCCCAGCTGCTGACTTCGGTTCTATTGGGCCTACCACGTCCATAGTCATCCGTCGGAATGGAACATCTTCCCTTGGAATTGGTGTAATCGGCACTCGATCCATCACCAAACTTCGTGCCTTCAGCTGACACTTCTCACAGGACTTACAAAATTTCACCACGTCTCGACGCATCTTTGGCCAGAAAAAGGACAACTTGATTCTCTCTCGTGTCTTCTCTTCTCCCAAGTGTCCGCCAAATACTGACTCGTGAGCTAATTCCATTACTTGAATTCTTCTCTCTTTCGGTAACACCAACTGATACACAAGCTGATCCAGCATTTGATGCTTCTTATACAGCAATCCATTCACCAAGATAAACTCTGATCCTTGGTCTTCAGCGATCCTCCACCACGATTTCAGTGACTCGTCATTTCTCTGCTGCTCCTCGAATTTCTTCGCATCTTCCAGCTGTCTTTCATCGTTCGAATTCTCTGTGAACAAGTCCCTCATACTTGTCTCCAGTTCAGCGTCGCTTCCGGAATCTTCACTATCATTTCGTTCACATGCAGCCATCTCTTCTTCAGTTTCATTATTCTCAGATGTTGTTCTTTCGTCATCTTGAATGCTGAGTTCATCTTCGCTGTCCGTGTCATCTTCTTGCGAACTTTCGTTTACCGTTTCATCTTCTCCGCCTTCGACTTCTGCTCTCCGACTTTGTGCTCTTGTAGTCACATTCGCTTGTAGTTCTCCTTGCAATATACTGATTGGTGGAACCTCTTTCAGTTCTGCAATTATCTCTGGATGTAGCAGGAACTTTTCTGGATTTTCTTTACACAGTTCTGCTGAAATGCTGGCACACACTAAAGTTAAATATGGCGCGATATTTATTGTCCTGTCCTCTGTAGCTGCTCCTTCGTTACGACCGCTCATCCGCACTTCGATTTTCACCAACTTAGCTGGAATCGGCTCTCCAGCTACACATTGCAAATGAACTCTGCCGACTTCTTCTACTGTCGTTCCTTTCAGTAGTTCCTCGTTGATTACTGGTATCTCGGTCCCCGAGTCAATCAACGCCTCGACTTGCACAGGCTGCCCATCAGTCCCACGTATCTCCACATTTACATGCTGCAACGATATCTTCTTTATGCGTTGACACTCCTCTTTACTTTTTGTTTCTCGACAACTTTCTGCAATGGAAGTAGTCTTTATCGCTTCTTTCAGTATGGTGAACTGCGGCGTACACTTCATCACTGACTTTACTTCTGTTTCTTGGTTGCATTGTTCTTCCCAACCAGGAGGTGCATTTATCACTTGTATCTGGTTTACTCGAAGATTTTCTGCACTTCTGCTAAAGTTCTTCCTCAGATTTGCCGCTCCTGGTGCTTGGCAATGTTTTATTAGGTGTTTATCAGAATTGCAATTGTGGCAACGCTTCTTGATAAAACTTCTTTGCTCCTTGTTCTCCCACTTGTTGTACGGCGTGTAAGATGCATTACTTTCTGTTGGGCGTCCCAGCGGCGGAGTTCGATTGTAGGCTTGTCTGTCCCACGTTGACTGTTGTTTATCTTGCGACCACTGCTTTCCAGAATAATCATCTTTCTTTGCATCATTACTCTTGGCTTGGCTTCCGGTGTCTTTGCTATCCTTGTTCCACTTGAATGGCTTTGAGCTATTGTCCCATGCTTCAAATTTCGGTTTGTCTTGGAACATCACACCAATCCGATTGTTTACATGTATATCTGCGAGATCTGCAACATTACTAGCTTCCAAGCATTCTGTGCCCTCTTTTGCTAAGACAAACTGCAGTGGACCTGGTGGTAAACATTCTTTCAGCTTATCCGCCACTAACAAATCAAACAGCTTCTCGTAGTCTTTGTCCACTCGTCTACTTCGGACATAATAATTCAACAGGTTCTTCAGCCTAGCCGTGAACATCGTATACGTTTCTTCGGCTGTCTTCTTGGCATCTGCAAACCTTGACCTGTACTCACGAGCTGTTAACTTGAATTCCTTCAACAAATGCTCTTTCACTGCATCGTATTTATCTAAATTCTCAAATGATAATCGATTCAATACCGTTCGTGCTCTCGGGGTCATCAATGGCAACAACAATTTCACCCAGTACTGCTTTTCCACAGCGAAGCTATTGAATGCATTCTCCACGGTCTCAAAATATAATGGCACTTCCATCATATCATACGGCATCTTAGGCAATACATGCTTCATGGCATCACCAATCTTCTTGATCTTGGACACCATTGTCTCACTTTCTCTGAGCCTAATCTGTTCTGACACTTCTCGGCTCTTACGATCATCTTCGTCTCTTTTCTTCAGTCGATCTTGATCTTCGATTCTCCGCAGTTCTTCTTGTTCAATCTTCTGCTGCAACAGTTCTAACTGCTTTCTGCGTTCTTCTTTTCCAATGGCCATTTCTTTAAGTTGAGCCTCCTTGATAGCAAGTTTCTTTTGTTCTAACTGCATCTGCTCTTCTCTTTCTCTTTCTGCTTTTGCCAAATTGTCTTTTCCGGCTTGAAATTCTTCCTGACGAATTTCTTCTGCTCTCTCCAGTTCTTGTAAACGCATCTTTTCTTTTTCTTCCTCGCGAGCCTT
>OX243816.1:539596-542096 GCA_945859605.1 Lumbricus rubellus | reverse complement strand
TTCTCCTCTTCATCCTTATCATTATCCTCCCACTTACCTTCATCCTCCTCTCACTTATATTCATCCTCCTCCCACTTATCTTCAGCTTCCTCCCACTTACCTTCATCCTCCTCTCACTTACATTCATCCTCCTCCCACTTACCTTCATCCTCCTCCCACTTACCTTCATCATCCTCCCACTTACCTTCATCCTCCTCTCACTTACCATCCTCCTCCTCCTCCCACTTACCTTCATGCTCCTCCCACTTACCTTCATCCTCCTCCCAGTTACCTTCATCCTCCTCTCACTTACCTTCATCTACCTCTCACTTACCTTCATCCTCCCACTTACCTTCATCCTCCTTCCACTTACCTTCATCCTCTTCTCACTTACCTTCATCCTCCTCTCACTTACCTTCATCCTTCTTCCACTTACCTTTATCCTCCTCCCACTTACCTTCATCCTTCTTACACCTACCTTCATCATCCTCCCACTTACCTTCATCTTCCTCTCACTTACCTTCATCTACCTCTCACTTACCTTCATCCTCCTCCCACTTACCTTCATCCTCCTTCCACTTACCTTCATACTCCTCTCACTTACCTTCATGCTCCTCCCACTTACCTTCATGCTCCTCCCACTTACCTTCATCCTCCTCCCCCTTACCTTCGTCCTCCTCTCTTACGTTCATCCTCCTCCCACGTCCTCCTCCCACTTACCTTCGTCCTGTTGTCCATCCATCGTGTTCTCACATCCGTTGACGATCTGCTTTCGATGAGTCTTTGGAATTCCAATCGGATGTTCTAACAAACTGATGCTCCTTCGATCCAACTGAACTCCTGCCAAACATCCTCTGTATCCATCTCTAGATCGAATCTGCTTCGGAAGAGTGTTGTACGCATACTCTGGCACTCCTCCGATGTACAACTCTTCGCCTGTGTCAAAGAACAGCGACCGACCGTCCAACAGGTGGTCAGCTGTTACGTCATCGTCCACCCTGATCACGTGCTCACTCAGTGTCGATCGGACGATGCTGACCTCGTGCCAAAGGTCATCGTTGAGTGGCGCTCCTCCTTCTCCTCCTCCTCCTCCTCCTCCTCCTCCTCCTCCTCCTCTGACGTCATGACCTGCGCTGACCGCACGTGCTCCAGCGCCAAGGTCAAAGATGTACCAGAGTCGACCATTGACCAATTCGACAGCCATGAAGTCTTTTCCAGATCCAATGTATCCAGTGAATAGAATCAATCCATCTGACTGCATCGTTCGAATCTGACGCAACAGCAGCAATTCAAAACAAAGATGATTTTAACAAAATCATAGAAAGAGAATAAATAGTATTATTATTATTATTATTATTATTATTATTATTATTATTGTTATTATTATTATTGTTATTATTATTATTATTATTATTATTATTATTATTATTATTATTATTATTATTATTATTATCAATAATATGAAAATATTAGAAAATTATTAAATTATTATTATTATTATTATTATTATTATTATTATTATTATTATTATTATTATTATTATTATAATTTAAATGTGTTCACTGTTATTCAACAAAATCTGGTTCGACAAAAGAACCGCGGATTGCCACGGCATTAAAGCGCTGGATTGAAATCGACAAGCGCTGGAAGAGAAAAGAAGTTTCTCTAGAGTCTCCAGAAAATTGGGCAAGACGTCTTCCGAGATCTTTAATGAAATCAAGGCCGCTTTCGTTGATTGGACCCAAGGTCTCGAAGGCCAGCGGCACAAATAAATAGGTTGAGGACAGTTCACTGTACTTCGCGTTCTTTCTGGTGGCTGCCAGCTCAGCTTATTATTATTATTATTATTATTATTATTATTATTATTATTATTATTATTATTATTATTATTATTATTATTGTAATTTTTTGTTTTTTGCCCCGAGGTATTTAGGATCCCTCAGGGACTTATTGCTAACTACAGTATAAAAACCAGTCCAGAATGACCCTACTCTTCGTTGAAGAAGAAGAAGATAATTATATTGTTATTATTATTATTATTTGCCAGCCAATCATTCTCTCCAACACTCGTATATCAGTGTGTGTCTGTCTAAATGTCTGTCTGTATGCATGTCTGTCTTTCTCTTTCTGTCTATATTATGTTTCTGTCTACTTTCAATACGTCTCTCTATCTTCACCTCTTCTTTCTTTTCATTATAATTATATAATTATCTTCTTCTTCTTCAAAGAAGAAGAGGAGGAGGTATAAAGAAAAGAAAGACGAGGTGAAGATTTCTATTACGATTACTACTTTCGATTTTTCCTCTTTTCTGTCGATCTGCCTTCTTTCTCCTTCTCCTTCGCCTTCTTCTCCCTCTCCCTCTCCCTCTTCCTCTTCCTCTTCTTCTTCTTTTCCCTCTTTCTCATCAGTCATCTCCCTTCTCCTAACTTCTGTCCATCCATCACATTTTTTGCTCCTCTCTTCCTCCTTATCCTGTTCCTTCTCCTCCTCCTCCTCCTCCTTCTCCTCCTCGTCGTCGTC
>OX243816.1:532009-534509 GCA_945859605.1 Lumbricus rubellus | reverse complement strand
TCCAATTTTTATTAATCTCGTCGAAATGTCCAAAGTAGTCCCACTTTGAGATATCGTCGCGTATGAATACGAGACGCGATTCGTTGAACTACTGCGCCAGCAAACATAGACCACGGATGACAATCGACGAAATATGGACCAAATGGTCTTTGTAGAGACCGATGGTGCCCCTTATCACCTCTGCGGCGCCCCTTCGGGACTTTCTGGGCGCCCCTCCCACAATTGTGCAAGCGCCCATTTGTAAAGATTCGCAGTAAATAACAGAGAAACATCTGCGACTGAAGAAAGAACGACGACGAATTTCTGTTGATTTTTTGTAAATATTACGATTCGTCTCGAGTAAGATATGTTATTATGTAGCGCGTCTACAAATAATATGGTGAAGAGCCTATCAATGGTGGTAGTGTAAGTCTGATTCCAGGATTGAAAGCGAAGACGGGTATTGGGAGACATGGCAAAAGTGAAAGGAGGAGGAGGATGTGAGTTAGAGGGAAAGACGAGCGTTTGGTTGAAGTCATATCAAGATCAGAGAAGACATCGAAAGCGAAGTTTTGTGAAAGAGATTTTTAGGACGAAAAGAAACAGAAAAGTCGAAGATCCCATCGCGAGAGACACAGACAGAGAGAGAACTGGAAAGAGAAACAAAGAGACAGAGATACAGAGGCAGGCAGACAGACACCGAGAAAGACAGAGAGAGACAGAGGGAAACAGAGACAGAAGACACAGACAGACACAGACCGAGAGGGAGAGAGAGACAGACAGACAGACAAAGACAGAGACAGAGACAGAGACAAAGACAGAGACAGAGACAGAGACAGAGAGACATAGACAGACACAGATAGACACAGACCGAGAGACAGACAGACAGACAGAGAGAGAGAGAGACAGAGAGACAGAGATCATGTCGCTGTTGTTGTCCGATGATTAATCAGAATAAACAAAGATTGGAGGAAAGTCGCAAAAAGACAATAACACTAAAGATGTCTTTGTCGGATGGTTTAAGTCATATCACGCCTTCTTTGACGACCATGAAGATATATATGTGCATATACATGTATATATATATATATACATATATATTGAGCTCTTGCTGACTTAGCGCTGCCAGTTACAATGAAAGCAATGATATATAGGTCGGACGACGAAAAATAAAAAAAAGACAGGTATTAAGTCTCAAAGATATTATTCTTTGACGAAATATTATTGTTATCATTGTCATCATCATCATCATCATCATCATCATCATCATCATCATCATCATCATCATCATCATCATCATCATCATCATCATCATCATCATCATCATCATCATCATCATCATCATCATCATCATCATCATCATCATCATCATCATCATCATCATCATCATCATCATCATCATCATCATCATCATCATCATCATCATCAGCATCAGCATCATCATCATCATCATCAGCATCAGCATCAGCATCAGCATCATCATCATCATCATCATCATCATCTGCTACTACCACAACTACTACTAGTAGAACTACCACGACCCTTACCACCACCATCACCACCGCCAATACTAGACTTCTACTACTATACATATACTAATACCAACTACTACTGCTGCTACTGCTACTGCTACTGCTACTACTACTACCACTACTACTACTATTACTACTACTATTACTACTACTACAACTACTACTACTACTACTACAACTACTGATATTACTAGTTGAGTCACTGCAAATTACAAATAATGCTATACCGTACTGATCATCGTTATCATTGTGATCACATCGGCGTCGTTAGATGCTACAAGCTTTGTTTCTATAGATCTGTTCTTATCATGTGCTACAGTCTCATCCCAAGAGTTCATTCTCCTCCTCCTCATCCGCCTTCTCCTCATCGTCGTTCTCCTTTTCTCTCTCCTTTTCTCTCTCTCTTTCTCTCCATTTCTCTCTCTCTGTCTCTCTGTCTCTCCTCTTCCTAATCCCTTATTCGTCTTCTATCATGTTCTATGATTCTTCTCATCCCCTTTTAATTCCTCCTTTTCCTCTCCTTATTCTTTTCTAATCATTTTCATCCATCTACACAACTTATTTTCTTTGCTTAGCAGAACCTTCTCCAATCGTCGCTCCTCTGCTTACTTCCATCCATCCATTTCTCTTCCTCTTGCCTCCTACTACCTCTCCTACTCTTCCTCCTATGTCCCTTTTCTTCATCCTCGTTACCCCCACCCCTTCCTCGATCCTTCCTCCCCATCCCCATCCTCAGCATGCAGGTCGAGTGTGGAAACAGATGTTGCGTGACGAAAGGACAGCGTGTTCAAGAAATTCACTAATTACGTCATCAATTATTCATCACGTGACCAATTCAGTGCATAACCACCACCACAACCTCCCCCGCCACTATCACTATCACCACCATCACAACAACTACTACTACTACTACTACTACTACTACTACTACTACTACTACTACTACTACTACTACTACTACTACTACTACTACTACTACTACTACTACT
>OX243816.1:524509-527009 GCA_945859605.1 Lumbricus rubellus | reverse complement strand
TTCGTACTCTGCTGGCTCTTCATCAATTACAATCCCTCCCAATCTCCCTCCGTCTATCCCTCCCTTCCTCCCTCACACCGGCGCTGCACTACAATGCACGCTACGGGGCGTTGCTGCTGCTGCTGCTGCTGACGACGATGATGACGACGACGATATGAAAGCACCTGAGATGCTTCTGTTGCTGCTGCTGCTTCTGTTGCTGCTGCTGCTGCTGATGGCGGTGGTGATCGTGGTGGTGATGCGGCAGAGGCAGAGGCTGAACAGATGATGCTGAACGTTGCATCAACAACAGATCAAAGGATGCTGCAGTCATTCACATCTCGCCGATGAGAGGAGGAGGTCAGGCTACTCTCTTCCACCTGACAACCAACACCACCACCACCACCCCTTCCCCCGCTCCACCCCACTCCATCCCATCCCCCACTCCACCCTTCTCATTTCCTCTCTTCTCCCTTCCCCCACTTCCATCCTTCCACGTAACGAACCTTTGGATCATTCGACTCCTCACCCCATCCACTCTCTCCCCCCCCCATCGCAATTTCCTTGCATTGCAATATCCCTCAATCGCAACGTCCGTCCATTGCGATGTACTTCCATCTTTCATCGCAATGTTCATTAATTGCAATGATCAGATGAGATTGCTGCACTCAACTCAATCCAATATTTCATCTAATAACGATTCAATCCATCCTAACGCCACTCAATAAATTCAAACCATTCTATTCTATATCAGTTTATATCCAATTCTAATCATCCATCTATGATTTTAAACAACTCTATAATTATAATCCAACACAAAAATTATCCGAGCATAATCTTTTATTACAATCCAATGAAATCAAATGCAAAAATGTCCAATTTAAAACATTCAACCACCCTTGGTGAGACCTTTATCTAAATTATATAATCTAGTCTAATCTAATCTAATCTAAGATCTAATCCGAAATCTAATCTGGAAGTATCATCGTAATCATTGTCGTTCAGCTGGTAAATGTATGAATCGATGGCGTTCCAAAGTCAAGTCGCAAGAGAGTTGTTCGACTGAAGACCTCATCTGATCGACGCTTCGAGATCACTTCCGGTTTATTGTGGTGCCAGTTCAAGGTCTCGGTTAACGAGGAGGGCACGGTATTCATCTTTGCTATGATACATACATGTACATGTATACAATGACGTCGCTAATCACAAATTACCGACACGCTTCGAAGCCAAACGGTTGTATACAGTGTACACAACAGAAGCCGAGAAGTCTAAGAACCAGAGCAGAGAATGCGAGTATAGAGAAGTCAAACAGTCAATAAGAGAGTCTGAGAATAGAAGTCGAGAAGAGAAGCGGAAGAAGAACTAAGAGAAGTCGCTCGAATGAGGAGAAGCAATTTTAATGAGATGAATGGAACTTCAATAATATATTAACCTCAAATGACTCTGAGCAGAACTTGCAGAATAGACAGAAGAAGAAAACAGAGAAGTCAAGAATCTTAGGCGAAAAAAGACCCCAGTAGAAGGTTTCAAGCAAAAGGCATCTCTTCGTTAATTCATCTCTTCATCTGTTCGTTTCTTCGTTTCTTCGTTTCTTCATCTCTTCATCTCTTCATCTCTTCATCTGTTCGTTTCTTCATCTCTTCATCTCTTCATCTGTTCGTTTCTTCATCTCTTCGTTAATTCATCTCTTCATCTGTTCGTTTCTTCATTTCTTCATCTCTTCATTTCTTCATTTCTTCATTTCTTCGTTTCTTCATTTCTTTATTTCTTCATCTCTTCGTTAATTCATTTCTTCATCTCTTCATTTCTTCATCTCTTCGTTAATTCATTTCTTATCTGTTCATTTCTTCGTTTCTTCATTTCTTCATTTCTTCATTTCTTCATTTCTTCGTTTCTTCATTTCTTCATCTCTTCATCTCTTCAACTGTTCGTTTCTTCATTTCTTCGTTTCTTCATTTCTTCATTTCTTCATTCCTTCGTTTCTTCATTTCTTCAGTTCTTCATTTCTTCAATTCTTCATTTCTTCGTTTTTCATTTCTTCATCTCTTCATTTCTTCATTTCTTCATTTCTTCGTTTCTTCATTTCTTCATTTCTTCATTTCTTCATTTCTTCATTTCTTCATTTCTTCGTTTTTCATTTCTTCATCTCTTCATCTCTTCATCTGTTCGTTTCTTCATCTCTTCGTTAATTCATTTCTTCATTTGTTCGTTAATTCATTTTTTCATCTCTTCGTTAATTCATTTCTTCAATTCTTCGTTAATTCGTTTCTTCATTTCTTCATTTCTTCATTTCTCATTTCTTCGTTTTTTCATTTCTTCATCTCTTCGTTAATTCGTTTCTTCGTGTCTTCATTTCTTCATTTCTTCATTTCTTCGTTTCTTCATTTCTTCATTTCTTCATCTCTTCATCTCTTCATTTCTTCGTTTTTTCATTTCTTCATCTCTTCGTTAATTCGTTTCTTCGTGTCTTCGATTCTTCGTCTCTTCATTTCTTTGTTTCTTCGTTTCTTCTTGTCTT
>OX243816.1:502009-519509 GCA_945859605.1 Lumbricus rubellus | reverse complement strand
CTTTCAGGATTATCCCTAAGCACCAGCTGCTGATGGTGGAGAAAGGAGGAGGCAGATTCTGTGGATGCAGATTCAGTCAATGGGGAATGCGAATGAAAAGATGGATAGATGGAAAGAGATGAATAGATGGATAGATAGAGAGATGGATAGAGAGATGGATAGATGGAGTGAGAGAGATGGAATGGGTCTTAGACGCTTTGACGCCTATAATCCCACACGACGACGGCAGATCTTATCCTCACCGTCTGTCTGCCATACATACATGCATGTGTATGTCTCGCTGTCTTTTTACTACGTGTCTCCCTTTGTGTTTCTGCACGTATGTCTACCTCTGTCTGTGTCTGTGTCTGTGTCTGTGTCTGTGTCTGTGTCTGTGTCTGTCTATGCTTGGCTTCGTAAATTTGTGTCGTCAGCATGACGTCGTTTAATCCAGATTCTCATAATTCCTTCCATTCATTTTTCTCCTCTTCATAATCCCTCTTTTACAACTATGTTCACACTTCTTGCCCCATCTTTCTCTGTCTCTCTGTCTGTCTGTCTCTCTGTCTGTCTCTCTCTTCCTCTTCATCCTCCTATTTCATTCAGTCAATTAACAAGAGGAGAAATCACGTGATCCGAATGAGAAGCCTCTCGATGATGTAGCGCTACAACATCATCGTCTACATGTACAACATTGTACATGTACAACATTGTACATTCAACTCATTGGTTGCGCGATCGAATTATATCTGCAGCGGTTGTGAGGATTCAACGCCACAATTAGACAGCATCAGTGTTCAAAGGAGGAGGGACATCGCATCAAAGGAGGAGAGGGACATCGTTTCAAAGGTTGGAGTGACATCGGTTCAAAGGTTGGAGGGACATCGCTTCAAAGGAGGAGAGGGACATCGTTTCAAAGGTTGGAGTGACATCGTTTCAAAGGTTGGAGTGACATCGTTTCAAAGGTTGGAGTGACGTCGTTTCAAAGGTTGGAGTGACATCGTTTCAAAGGTTGGAGTGACATCGGTTCAAAGGTTGGAGTGACATCGGTTCAAAGGAGGAGTGACATCGTTTCAAAGGTTGGAGTGACATCGTTTCAAAGGTTGGAGTGACATCGGTTTAAAGGTTGAAGTGACATCGTTTCAAAGGTTGGAGTGACATCGGTTCAAAGGTTGGAGGGACATCGCTTCAAAGGAGGAGAGGGACATCGGTTCAAAGGTTGGAGTGACATCGTTTCAAAGGTTGGAGTGACATCGTTTCAAGGGGGTGAGAAGGGGGATTAGTGGGAGGAAGAGACGTAGGATGTGTGTGTCTGTCTGTGAAGCGGAAAATCTGTGATCGCCATCGATCGCTGCTTTTGTGGATGAGAACAGACGAATGGAAGGAATTGGTGAGGATTCAGTGAATCAACAGAGAAAGACAATATAGATAGATGTATGAAAGGCTACAGAGAAGGAGAATGAGGAGATGTAGATAGAGACAGAAGGAGGAAAGGGAGCGGGAAGTAAGGAGAGAGGGAAGAACGGAGGAAGGGACAGAAGGAGGAAAGGGAGAGGGAAGTAAGGAGAGAGGGAAGAACGGGGGGAGGGACAGAAGGAGGAAAGGGAGAGGGAAGTAAGGAGAGAGGGAAGAACGGGGGAGGGACAGAAGGAGGAAAGGTAGAGGGAAGTAAGGAGAGAGGGAAGTAGGGGGAGAGGGAAGAACGGAGGGAGGGAGGGTTGTGGTGTTGAATCAGAGACTCTACCAATGGCAACAAGCGACAGGCTAAATGTCGGCAATTGACAACTCGACTGTGACTCGTTGACGAACGATTTAGTCTTCATTGCATTAGTCTTTGTTTTCCAAGGCTGGCTAACTTTAGTCAAACAAAGGCCTTGCACTTCCACCCGACCTACCCACCTACCCTGCCTACCCAACTACCCTACCCACCTTCCTACCTACCCACCTACCCTACCTACCCACCTACCTTGCCTACCCAACTACCCTACCCACCTTCCTACCTACCCACCTACCCTACCCACCTTCCTACCTACCCACCTACCCTACCTACCCACCTAACCTACCTACCCACCTACCCTACCTACCTATATACCATTACCCGTCCTCCTCAACTGCAATATCCAACTCTATCGTGCTGTATCTATGTCTCTCTGTTTGTCTCTCTCTCTCTGTGTCTCTCTATGTCTCCGTCTCTCCATCTGTCTGTGTCCCTCTCTTGATCGACCTGTGGCGCCCTCTTCTAAACGCTTCAACAGTCGACCTGTTTACCTATCGATCGGGCGCATGAATACACCGATCTACTTGACACACGGCGCACTAATACCGACGTGGAAATGGAGTCATTAGTCGGAATGCATCGCATTCAATGCATTATTATCGCATTCAATGCATTATTATCTACTCCATCCGACCAAACGACCGACGGATGGACGGATGGACGGATGGACACTGCAGATCGACCTCAGGCGGATGGAGAAGGAGAAGGACGGACAGAAGGATGGACAGACAGATATGTAGGGAGACAGACAGAGGGACGGATGATACAGAGGTGTTTGCCGAGTTAGGAGGATGAGGTTTGCGATAGAATGTCGGCGTAGCTTGGTTGCGTGGCACTGTGGTGGCACTGTAGACAAAGCTATTGGCAGACAATAGCTTTTACGTCGGATGCCAGCAGCATTGACATGCATAGAGGCCGCAGTCGCAGATGTATGTGAAGACTAGATTCCTTTCGAATGGATTCCTTTGTCTTTCACTCGTCTCACATTCAATGGTTTACAAGCACAGCATATCCGCCATTTCTACACAACGCATGCCTCCTCCTCTCTACACACGCGCACACACACATGATCTACACACATAGACCTACACACGTACGCACCAACGCATTTCGGTATGCTAGAGATTGGAGACTACATACATGTATGCGCTGGCATGTTGCTACAAAACGAACAGAGCTGTTTATCGATGAATACAATGTTTTCGACCATTCGTAGCCTATATATTATTTTCATTGACTTGTCCAATAAGCATGACTGCAGTGAATTTATAAGACAGTTAGTCTGTGGCATTCAGTGCAGGTATAATATCCGATGCAAGGTATTATATATATGTATATATATACATACACATATATGTATATATATAATATATATTAAAATATCCGATGCAAGGTATTATACGTTGTGTTTAAATCAGATCAGAGCGACTGTAGCAACAATAGCTGCAGCTGTCACACCATGCCGTCGTCGTTGTCGTCGTCGTCGTACGACAAAAAAATCAAGGTTTTTAAAGAGAAATGTTTATGACTGCATCCCACCTCTTCTTCTTCTTCCTCTTCTTCTTCTTCTTCTTCTTCTTCTTCTTCTTCTTCTTCTTCTTCTTCTTTCGCTTCCCATGTGTCCTACTCTTAAGTCTTAGTCTATGCTGATTAACTCCTAATCGCATGACAGCCAATGCAATGCAATGCGATTTCTAACTGCACGGAAATGCTTCTACAATTATTGCACAAATCCATGTATTATAGAACTGCACATTTCGTGTATAACATATACAGTGTACAGGCTGCATGTTGTTGTGATTGCCTCTATATGCATGATCGCTCTTTCACAAGTCACCACCCTCTTGCATTCAGATATAGACTGGCAGCATTGTTGCCTAGCGACGAACTATAAACGAAAATGAGTCATTCTTTGACAAGACTTATAGCTTCTATTACATGTATGTTCTGTATAGACTTTCTCTTCAATAGATTTATGGCTTTTTATGTTTGACATTGGCTAATTTGGTTTCCCTTATTGCTCGCATTCAACTCAAGGATCTGATGTTAACTTACTGTTCTTACAGAACGCGCTCCATTGTCTATAATAGTGACTATAGTAAACTTTCAATTAGAAGAAATCAGAAGGATGCCAAAATATTTTAATCATTAACTTCGTTTTCACAAAAGATGAGATAAGAACATTCTTTGATTCACCAATATTGCTAGCCACATTTTGGGTTGGAGAAGTAAAAGAAGGAAGAGGAGAAGGATGAGAGGAGGAGGAGAAGTAAAAGAAGACGAGTGAATGGTTTCTTTAGACGGAGAACGAAGTCGAGATGTGAGATCTGACTGATCTGATCTGATTGTGCTGCTGCTGATCTGATTGTAAGACACATCAGATTTTTCTGCTGCAGCTGCTGTCACCTAGCGAGTGTTGCTGGAAACCACGTCTTTCGTTTGAGATGATTATGAGGTCAAACTGATTATGAGGTCTGTCGTGGTTATATTAAATGATTATCAAATTAAACACTTGCTATGCATGTATAATTATTAATTATAGGTAGAAGTTAAGCTAGGCAATTTAATTGGCGAGTTTAGGTAATATGTGTGGCAACATATAAAATATTAATACATAAAACCAATGACTGCAGCTAAGCGTAATAACGAGTGGTCAAGATTACCATGACAACAAAGGACGCTAATCCTATTCGTGATTGGTGCAGACTGGAAGCGAATGACGTGACGAGTTAAAAATGACGTCAGCGAAGTGGACGTTAAGTTTTTGACTCTCTACAGGTATATCTGGAAATGGTGGTTGTTTCGCTGCGGTGATCAATCCAAAGTTGTGATTTCCAGAGTAGAGACGAAGGTAATTGAACTGTTCGGACGATCAACCGATAGTTCAAAGTATTGTGCATTAAGTGCAACGCAATTTAAATGAGAAATTTGCGTTAGTGCATAATAATCATCGTGTGAAGTGTGAGACACTTGCGAAGAAGACGAACTCTTAGGCAACAGTCTGAAGAGTCGTGTAATTTTGAATCGGCTAGCGAACAGCTGATTCGGCGTGTGAAGTACGAGGGACGTTTGGTCAACTGGAGAAGAGCTGTGAGGTGAATGCGACGATTCATCTTGTGTGCAACAGATTCACGGCAAGATACGAGTAAGGCGATTGGTGTGGTTGCTTCCATGACTGCATTTCAACCGTCTGATCAACATTCTTGACTGCGACGATTGGACGACGGAGAGAGCCGAAGACATTCGAGTTTCATACAACTCGACAGATAAGAGCAAATATAATATTTCCTAAGTAACTCGCCACACTAGGTAAATAGGATTGTTATTTGTTTGTGCAATTGAATGATATTGAATAACTTTATTCTATTATATATTTCATAAGAAGCTGGGAGTTCGTTGAATTTGGAAGAATTTCTTGAGTAAGTTAAACCCAACCGATAAACCACTAGGATAATAAAGTGCCCTTTTACACGGGATACGACAACTATGGGGTCCTACGTTCCGGAATATTAAAACTGGATTTTTAACTAACACTCGAAATATCAACGAACAATATTCTCAAGTATTGAAAATGTATAGTTTTAAAGTTATCGCTTTTGCGATTGCGAAAGAACGACTTTATTAATAAGCGTTTACTCGATGCGAATTGTTTAGTAAAGGTTAAGGTCAAGCATACGATTAACTTCGCGTAACCATAGAGTACGCATTTCAAGAGGAAACATTTTATTAATCGTGATCGCAGTTATCAACATTAATGTGTAGTTTGAAGATTTAATAGCGTACGGCTATTTTGTGAATTCGTTACCACTTAAAGAAGTAAGTGAGTAAGAAAAATGTCAATTACAGATTTTAAAGAGTTGATCGAAATGGGAGGACAGTTACAGTTACAAGGAGTGGATCTGAAAGTATTTGTTCTTGACAGATATGACAAACTGAAACAGCAGAGAGCGGAGGAGCGAGAAAAAGTAGGCCTAAAAGCTCGTAGAGAGGATGCAAAAGCAGACAGAGCACAAGAATTAGAAATAGCAAGGCTAACAGAAACAAAATTTGAAATTGAGAGGGAGTTAAAAATAGAGCGAGAGAAGAGTAAGTTAGCTGAAGATAAGTTAGCCGAAATGAGACGTGAACGCCAAGCAGATGACGCAAGACGAGAGAGTGAAATAAATGGGATGAGAATTGAGTGGGAGCGTCAAGTGAACGACGCAAGAATTGAACGAGATGCGTATTGCGCGAAACTTGAACTGGAGCGTCAGGCGGACAAAGTGACACTAGATAGAGTAGCAAACGAAATAAGACGTGAACATGAGGCAAGTGTCAAGAACGAACGAGACCTATGTGAAGCTGAGGAGGCAGAAAAAGTCATAGCACATGAATTACAGATGGATGAATTATCCGAAATAAGAATTGAACATGAGCGTCAAGCAGATAAGGCGAGAGTTGAAACTGAGCGTTAAGAGAATAACGCAAGACTTGAACTAGAAGCGTATAACGATAGATGTGAATATGAACGCGATGAAGAGATGTTAGTCTGGGAAGCAGCTGAAGCGATACGAGAACGTGAAGTAAATGAGGCGAGAATAATTCGTGGAGCAGCAAATGCTGAGTGCCAGACTAGAAGAAGGATCGAAGTAGCTGAGGTAGAAAGGCTATCGTCCCACAGAGAATCCTATGTTGAGGGTCAGAGATATAAGTATGACGAGAATACTACAAAGTTGGATAATGACAGGGTCAACGGAAGACCATATGAGAATAAATTTAAAGAGAGATTTAGTGTAAATGAGAATAGAGGATTTAGTAGAGAAAAAGAATGTGTGATGAAACATGAGGTAGTATGCTTGATTTGTCGAAGAAAGGGGCACAGGGCATTAGAATGTGTCCACAGGTATAATGAGTATATTACGCACGATCTAACACCAGAGCAGATCTTTAATAACAGCACTTACAAAATAGTGCAAACGAGTGAAATTGCGAAAACAAGTAAGGTTGAAAGGATAGAGGAACGTAAGGAGAAGAAGAAAGACGTAGAGTTACCTGTGCATATGGAGGTGAGTGCCATGGTGACAGTAGTAAAAGGAGATGGTGATCCTGTTTTGGAAAGTAGAAATGAGTTTCAAGTGAAAGTGAATGGTGTGAGTACCAGTTGCTTATACGACTCAGGGTCAAGCAAGTGCATTGTTAAGAGGTCACTGGTCGACGATAGTGATTTCACGGGAAAGGAAACGCAATGCATATTAGTCGATGGGACAGTGAGAAATTTTCCGATAGCAAGGATCAATGTTGAAAGCGAGTATTTTATCGGGAACGTTGAAGCAATGGTGATGGAGGAACCGGCGAAACCAGTAATTATCGGTCGGATCAAAGGATTAAAATATCTAGTAGTAAATGAAACTACAGATAACACGATTAAATGTGATCGGAATAATAAAGATGATAAAGAGAATAGAGAGGATAGATTTAAAAAGATTCAGAAATCTTTAAGTGTTGAGTCACAAGGACAAAGTGACAAAAAGAAAGTTCATTTTGCGAGTGAAGTCACAAGTGAATTAAATGATGATGTAACGGATGACGTCATGGAGAATGATGATGTGTGCCAAACGACAGCAGCAGTTGAAACCAGAGCGGAATCAAAGAAAGTAACAAAATACAAACAGTTGAAAGTTACTGAGATGCCGGATTTAAATGTATCAACAAAAGAAATTAAAGAGTTACAAAGCAAAGATGAGACTTTGAAGAAGTTTTGGGATAAAGCAATTGATTGGAGTGGTGATGACAGTGTAACAGAGAAAGTTCTTTATGTGAAGAAGAACGGATTTTTGTATAGGAGATTCATGGAGACAACGGAAGATGATGCGAAGTGGCAGTTAATGGTCCCGAAGGAACTTAGAGGTAAAGTATTAGCCGTGGCCCATAACTCGCTATTGTCAGCACATTTGGGTATGAAGAAGACCCATGATAAAATTGTGAATGAATTTTATTGGCCATCGATAGGACAAGAAATTAAAAGGTATGTCCTGAGTTGTGATGTATGCCAAAAGTCGGTGGATAAAAAGGTGAGCCACAGAGCACCGATGGGACATCTTCCGGTACTGGATGTACCATTCAAACATGTCTGTGTAGACATTATCGGAGTGATAGAACCTATGTCATCAAGAGGTTATCGCTATATATTAACGATAGTGGATTTGAGTACCAGATACCCAGAAGCGATTCCACTGAAAGGAATAACTACAGAGGAGGTGGCGGAAGCCTTGTTCAATTTTTATTGTCGCATGGGTGTTCCTCAGAAAATCCATACTGACAGAGGGAGCCAATTCACTTCAGAACTGATGGCTGATGTTAACAAGATGTTGTTGATCAAGCACACTTTCACTAGTCCTTACCATGCTATGGGAAATGGATGTGTGGAGAGACTTAACGGAACAATAAAAGCAACGTTGAGGAAGCTAATAGGAGAACAGGTCAAGGAATGGGACAGGTTCTTAGCACCATTATTGTTCGCGTTACGAGACACTGTACACGAAAGTCATGGGTTCACACCGTTTGAATTAATTTTTGGAAGGTCATGCAGAGGACCAATACAGATATTGAAGGAACTCTGGACAAATGAGAAAGTGGAGGATGAAGTAAAAGATGTTTATACATACATGACCGATTTGAGAGAAAGAATCGAAGAAACTTGTGATATGGCACAGAAGGCCATACATAAAGCAAATGAAAAGAATAAGAAGTATTATGATAAGAAAGCACGATACAGAGAGTTGAAGATAGGAGATAAAGTTTTATTACTGTTACCCAGTTGTAACAATAAGATGCTTGTAAAATGGCAAGGACCATTTGTAGTCAGAGAGAAAATAGGAGATTATGATTACAAAGTGGAAATTGATGGTGGAAAACTCAAAACATATCACATCAATATACTAAAGAAGTACTACGAGAGAAAGGGAGAAAGTAATGATGTAGAAACGTCAGCATACATATCGGCGATAGTACATGATGGTAAAGATGGTGAAGATGAAGAAGAAGAGATATTAAGCTTATATGTAAGTAAACAAACGGAGACTTACAAAGATGTGGATATCAATCCTAAATTGACGGAAAAACAGAAAAGAGAATTAGGGGAACTACTGAAAGAACATGAGGACATATTCAGTGATAAGCCAGGAAGGACAGATATGGTAAAGCATGAGATTCATCTGACGAGTGATGAGCCAATTCGGTTACGAGCTTATCCAACGCCATATCACCTCCAAGCGGAGATAAACAAAGAATTAGAGACGATGCTAAATAATGGAATTATAGAAAGATCGGAAGCAGCGTATGCAGCGCCGCTTGTAGTTGTTAAGAAGTCAGATGGAAGTAACAGACTTTGCTGTAATTATAAACAACTCAACAAAGTGACAGTATTCGATCCAGAACCGATGATGTCGAATGAGGATATTTTCAATAAACTCAGTGGAAGTAAAATCTATAGCAAGTTCGATTTCTGTAAAGGGTATTGGCAGATACCAATGAGCGAAGAATCAAAAGACTTAACCACATTCATCTGTGCAAGCGGATTATATAAGTTCAATGTGTTACCATTTGGACTAGTCAATAGCGCGTCCAGTTATAATCGCTTGATACGGAAAATATTACATGGAACTGAAAATCTAGAAAGTTATGTCGACGATATTCTTGCTCATACGAAAGGATGGGACGAACACATGAAGACGTTAAGAGAGTTTTTCACAAGAGTGAGAAAAGCTCATTTGACATTGAAACCGAAGAAATGTTCACTAGGATATGGCAAGATAGATTTCCTAGGCCATACATTGAACAACGACGATATAAGCCCTAAGGGAGAATCTATTGACAAGATTGTGGAAATGCCACAGCCTAAGACGAAGAAGCAAGTGAGAAGCTTTTTAGGAGCGATAAATTACTATCGAAAGTTTATTCCACATTGTGCAGAATTGATGGCACCGTTGAGCGACTTGACTAAAAAGTTAGCTCCTAACAATGTTGAATGGAACCAAGAGTTAGGTGAAAGTTTTAAGCAGTTGAAAGAAGCACTAGCTAAGACACCAATCCTTAGGTTACCAGACTTGGAGAAAGAATTTATAATACAGACAGATGCATCAGGAAAAGGGATAGGTTGTGTTCTTATTCAACAATATGAAGGAATAAACCATCCGATAGCATATGCGAGTAGAAAACTGTTGGAAAGAGAGATGCGATATTCAGTTGAGGAAAGAGAATGTTTAGCCATAATGTGGGGAATCAGTAGATTTGATCGATATTTGTGTGGAAGAGAGTTTGTGATCGAGACTGACCATTGTGGACTACAGTACATGAAGGAAGGGAGGATGAAGAATGCAAGAGTCATGAGGTGGAGCCTTGCCCTTCAAAATTATTGTTTTACAATACGTTACATTAAGGGATGTAATAATGTAATGTCCGATTATTTAAGTAGAGGATTGACCTAAGGTTTAAGTAAATCAATGGTGATACTATAGGTAGATAAGAAGTAGTTGTGTTAGGTTGTGATGTTGTGTAAAGTAGTATAAGCATAGGCATAAGCAGTTATTGTAATTTGATAATTAGATAAGTTGATAAAGCCTGTGTACAGACTTTTGAAGAAAGGGTATTTGTCGTGGTTATATTAAATGATTATCAAATTAAACACTTGCTATGCATGTATAATTATTAATTATAGGTAGAAGTTAAGCTAGGCAATTTAATTGGCGAGTTTAGGTAATATGTGTGGCAACATATAAAATATTAATACATAAAACCAATGACTGCAGCTAAGCGTAATAACGAGTGGTCAAGATTACCATGACAACAAAGGACGCTAATCCTATTCGTGATTGGTGCAGACTGGAAGCGAATGACGTGACGAGTTAAAAATGACGTCAGCGAAGTGGACGTTAAGTTTTTGACTCTCTACAGGTATATCTGGAAATGGTGGTTGTTTCGCTGCGGTGATCAATCCAAAGTTGTGATTTCCAGAGTAGAGACGAAGGTAATTGAACTGTTCGGACGATCAACCGATAGTTCAAAGTATTGTGCATTAAGTGCAACGCAATTTAAATGAGAAATTTGCGTTAGTGCATAATAATCATCGTGTGAAGTGTGAGACACTTGCGAAGAAGACGAACTCTTAGGCAACAGTCTGAAGAGTCGTGTAATTTTGAATCGGCTAGCGAACAGCTGATTCGGCGTGTGAAGTACGAGGGACGTTTGGTCAACTGGAGAAGAGCTGTGAGGTGAATGCGACGATTCATCTTGTGTGCAACAGATTCACGGCAAGATACGAGTAAGGCGATTGGTGTGGTTGCTTCCATGACTGCATTTCAACCGTCTGATCAACATTCTTGACTGCGACGATTGGACGACGGAGAGAGCCGAAGACATTCGAGTTTCATACAACTCGACAGATAAGAGCAAATATAATATTTCCTAAGTAACTCGCCACACTAGGTAAATAGGATTGTTATTTGTTTGTGCAATTGAATGATATTGAATAACTTTATTCTATTATATATTTCATAAGAAGCTGGGAGTTCGTTGAATTTGGAAGAATTTCTTGAGTAAGTTAAACCCAACCGATTAACCACTAGGATAATAAAGTGCCCTTTTACACGGGATACGACAAGGTCAAACTGATTATGAGGTCAAACTGATTCTGAGGTCAAACTGATTATGAGGTCAAACTGATTATGAGGTCAAACTGATTATGAGGTCAAACTGATTATGAGGTCAAACTGATTATGAGGTCAAACTGATTATGAGGACAAACTGATTGTGAGATCAAACTGATTATGAGGTCAAACTGATTATGAGGTCAAACTGATTATGAGGTCAAACTGATTATGAGGTCAAACTGATTATGAGGTCAAACTGATTGTGAGATCAAACTGATTATGACGTCAAACTGATTATGACGTCAAACTGATTATGACGTCAAACTGATCGATGATTGGAAGGATTAAGAATGATCGACGACCATTCTCCGACTGACCTCTTCTTGACCCAATGACCTTTTGACCCTTTGACCTGATGACCCGTCGCGACCCTCTTGACCTGCATCCGATTCCAAATCGACTCCTCAAGTTTTCACTGAATAATTCAGTGAATAAGATCTCTCTCTCCCTCTGTTGGCAGATTGCAATAATAAATATTATGATTAAGACTACATGATGATTAAGATTGCAGCCGTGATCGTGATTATGATTATGATTACGATTTCGATCATGATTTAGAATATGATCATAATTGAGATTACTATTACAATCATGATTAAGAGTATGATTATGATTAAGATTATGATTAAGATCATGCTTAAGAGTATGATTGTGATTAAGATTATGATTACTGTTATGACTAAGATCACGATCATGATTAAGATCATGATTACGATTATGATTGAGACTACGATTATGACTATGATACAGTTTGCGATTATGATTAAGATTACGTCTATGATTGAGATTACTATTATGGTCTCTGGTTGACTTACCTGCTACTGAAATTGGGGTTGAGATAGTGACAGGGAAGAATGCAAAGGAGGAAAGGGTAAAGAATGAGGTAGGGTTGGAGGTATCATAGGTGAAATGCAAGAAAGTGGAGAGGCAAGAACAAGGATTGGCTTGGGTCAACTTTCACTTGTTTAGCAAAGTCAGAAGTTCATCATAATTTTAAGAAGCGAGTTCAAAGTCATAGGTCCTTGTAAAGTTTTGAAGTGAAACGGAAATCACAGCAGATTGCGTTTCAGTTACGATGGTGGACTCAGAGGTCATTCTGAGGTCACATTGAAGGCACCGAATTAATTCATGTATCTGGGTCATCGATTAATCAGTCGCATGTCTACATCCGGATCTACTGGACGACCCACGTGACCATGAGGTCAGCACGTGACCTATTAAACCAAAATTGATTGAAAGTCGAAATCTACGAAATGCCTTTGGACCCACAATCATCGCATCAGCTTCAGGGGTCAAAGTGCACTAGTAGGAGGAGAAGGAGAGGAGGAGAAGGACGAGGAGGAAGAAGAAAGAGAGGAAGAATGAGAACGAATGAGAACGAATGAGAACGAATGAGAACGAATGAGAACGAATGAGAACGAATGAGAACGAATGAGAACGAATGAGAACGAATGAGAACGAATGAGAACGAATGAGAACGAATGAGAACGAATGAGAACGAATGAGAACGAATGAGAACGAATGAGAACGAATGAGAACGAATGAGAACGAATGAGAACGAATGAGAACGAATGAGAACGAATGAGAACGAATGAGAACGAATGAGAACGAATGAGAACGAATGAGAACGAATGAGAACGAATGAGAACGAATGAGAACGAATGAGAACGAATGAGAACGAATGAGAACGAATGAGAAGCAGAGGAGAGAGAGAGAGAAGTAGAGAAGGAAGAGTTACAGACTGCAGCAAAGGAAAAGAGAAATAAGTGGAAATGATGCAACGAATTAAGAAGAAGGAGAAGGACAGGAAGCAGAGAAGATGAAGAGGAGGAGAAGGATGAGGAGGAGGAGGAGGAGGAGGAGGAGGAAGAGTGTGTCGTATACGTTGTCATGGCAACGTTCGTCAATACATTAAATCGTATCAACATAAAACGTTTCTCTTCGATCCAAACAAATGTTCCGCAGGCAAATGATGACTATTCTCTCATATTAAATAATTATGTATATATATAATATATATATAATATACTGTCTGTATGTATATATATAAATATATATATATATTTGTTTCTATAGTTCTTTTCAAAACAGTGGTTGACGTGTATATATAATTATGTATTATATATATAATATATTGTCTGTATACATGTATATATATATATATCTTTGATTTTAGGGCTTTTTAGAACAGTGGTCGACGTGTATATATAATTATTTATTATATATATATATATAGTTTGTATATAATGCGTATATCATATATACATTCTACTCTGCTCTTAAGACTGTTCTCTTTAGCCGTGGTTGGGTCGGGAGCGCTTCTGAGTAGATTTTCTTGAAGAGGCGCTATATAAATGCCTGAAATGAATGAATGAATGAATACATATTTCCACATTCATATTGTATATATACCGGTATATAATGTATTAGTGGTGGTGATGATGTCTCTTTCTTCATATAGTGCCCGTGTGATATATTTAACACGTTCATATACACAGCAGTGAAGTGTAACGTAAATCCTAAGTTATATGACAAGACTTAGTGACAACGCGCCGGTTTTTTCGTCAGCATTATTTTGCTTTTCTGCAACCATTAAAACAGAATTAGCCAGAAAGACAAAAGGAAATGGTTAGACATGACATGCTGTCTATAAGGAAGAACTTGGGACAGGGGCAGAGCAGGGCAGGAGCAGGGGCAGGGGAAGGGGCAAAGGCAGAGGAATATGAAGAGTAGAGGCGGGGCATGGAAAGGGCAAGGGCAGGCGCTCTGGAATGGTCAGGGGCAGTGGCAGGAGTGTATTATGTGCAGATAATTGAAATGATGCAGACAATCGACTGTAAACCTTGGTTCAAAAACAAACGAAATAAAAGACAACGTATAATTATTATGCGCTAAGACTGAATGGTCCAACAAATCACAATAACAATTAATTATAATTATAATCATCATAACATCAAAACTATAACAGACAACAATCGTATTAAACAAGCTAATTGATTTTAATTCAAGATTAAATTTCAACATTTTTTGAAATTTTAGACGACATTTTTCTATTTATAATGGATTTTCTTTGTTAAGTGTTGGACCACAGTGGGTCTATTTAAACAATCAGAAGTTAACGTGCTTTTATATCCTAATGTCAAGACTCAATGTTGTTCATTTCAAACAATAGACACTGTTCCTATTGTTCCCAAGTAACTCCTTGTCTCCTCGTTTTCCTCCTCCTCCTCCTCCTCCTCCTCTTCCACAATTCCACCTCGCCCTCTTCTCCTCATCTTCCTCTTCTTCCTTCTCTGCCTATCCACCTTCTGTCGAGCTTCTTCCTCCATAGACAATCGCCTTCCTCCTCCTCCTCCTCCTCCTCCTCCTCCTCCTCCTCCTCCTCCTCCTCCTTCTCCTCCATTCCCATTTTCCTTTTCCATTCCATTCTTCGCCTCTTCAATCAACCGCCCGGAAAGGGAGAACGCCAGCACAGCAGTTATGACCAACAGTACAACGATGATGATGATGATGATGACGACGATTATGATGATGACGACGACGACGACGTCATCATCCGATCCGTCTCCCTTGACAACGGCGTTAGGTGCAGCACCGTTACGGATGAGTGAATCGTTGATGACGAGATAGAAGAAGGTTCGCGCATGACGAACAGTTGGACCGTGATCACGGACCGTGACCTCCACGAACAACGTCAGATTGGTCGGAGTCGATTTCGACATGCTGCTGCTGCTGCTGGTGGTGGTGTTGATGGAGATGACACCTGTTCTCTGGTCGATCTGGAGGAGTGTGCGGTGGCGGTGGTCGGCTGCGTCTACAAGATGCTGCTGAGAGATGGAATAGGAGAGACGAGCATTGTCTCCTGCATCAGCATCTCTTGCAATCACTGTCATCAGTCGACCATGACGATCCCCTCCTCCTCCTCCTACGCCTCCTCCCCATCCTCCTCTTCCTCCGTCATGCATGATGACCACTGTCTCCATTGTCTTTGGTTTCGGCCAGATGACCTCGGGGTCATTGTCATTCACGTCGATCACGTGAATCGTCACAATCACCGATGACGTCACTTCCGGCGGCGACCAAGCACCACCGCTGTGCGCATGCGCCATAACCCAGTAAACCGACCTATATTCACGGTCGAGCGATTCGTTTGTGTGGATGACTCCGGTTGTGGCATTGATGCTGAATGGAGCGGAACCGTTGGAACCATTCTTTGTCTTTGACTCGTAGCTTGAGATGCTGTAGACAATGCCTGCGTACTCAACCGTGTCCGCATCAGTCGCCAAGATGCATCCTATCTGCGTTCCGATTGGCTGGTTTTCCAGGACACCGAAGCTGTAGCTGAACTCAGTGAACCGTGGAATCTCGTCGTCAATATCGTTGATGGTCAGCAGAAGCAGCGCTGATGACGTCAGGGATGGCGTGCCAAGGTCAAAGGCCAAGATGGTTACGTTGACCTTGGGAGTGACCTCACGATCGATGCTGACCTTGGCTGTGACGATGCCTTTCGAAGGATGGACGTCGAAGATTTCCTTGAACTGTTCATCGATTGCGTATCGGATGACTGCGTTCAGTCCTTCGTCACGGTCCACTGCTTCTACAACAGCCACGTGTTGACCGGGATAGTTGTTCTCAAAGACAAAGGCCTCATAGACATCGTTCGTAAAAGATGGAGGATTATCGTTGGAGTCAATGACCGTGACGGTCAGTTCCACCATGGTTGACTGCACTGGATACCCAAGGTCACTACAGACAACAGTCAGACGGTGCTCAGACATTGCTTCACGGTCCACTGACTT
This sequence comes from Lumbricus rubellus, assembly GCA_945859605.1. Lineage (NCBI taxonomy): Eukaryota > Metazoa > Annelida > Clitellata > Crassiclitellata > Lumbricidae > Lumbricus > Lumbricus rubellus. The sequence goes on along the minus strand of OX243816.1, from coordinate 503,268 downwards.
CGATGCTGTTGTAGTCACTTTGTATTGGTTGCAGTCGATCGGTTCCAATCGAAAGACCCCGTCACCGTCCAGTGAACACGTCGTCTGTCCATTTAGCCCGTCATCCGGATCATTGACCCTCAGATGGGCGACGAAGGTTCCATTGAGAGCATCCTCAGACACCTCTGCCACTCCAGACTCAGTTAGGACATTGAGCGTCACAATGGGTCCATTGTCATTGACATCGGTGACGTGTATTATGACGCTTGCTTCGTCAGTCAATCGGACGTCATGACTTGAGTCAATGGCAAGCACGTTCAGGTGATGGAGAGATGCGGATTCAAAGTCCAGTCTCCTCAGCAGCTCAATTGCCCCAGTCTCGTTATTTATACGGAAGAAATCGGACGTCCTTGAGGGCCTTGCGCTGGCGCCGATGTAGAACCGAACGATTCCATTGGTGCCAAGGTCACGGTCCGTGGCCTTGACCTTGCAGATCGTTGATCCTGCCTCAAGGTCCTCTGAAACGGACACTTCGAAGGTCGATTGGTCGAACTTTGGTGAATTGTCATTGTAGTCTATTATGTCCACTCGAATGTCCAGGTGTCCAGTCAGGACTGGATCGCCACCATCGTAGGCCACGAGTCGCAACCGGAAGTGGTCAGTCTGCTCGCGGTCCAGTTGTCCAGTCAGTTCCAGTTGCAGTTCAGTGTCGTCCTGACCAGAGCGGAGGTCGCTTACCAACCGGAAGTGCGTTGGCTCAACCGGAAATAGACGATAGTCCTTGACGCCGAAGCGCTGACTGTCGAGGTCTCTGGCCACTGGGAGGCTGATCAAGGTCCCCGGAAGTGAAGCCTCGGAGATCGTCAGGGTGATCTCGTCTTCCTCGAAGACTGGGCCGTGATCGTTGATGTCTTGAACGTCGACTTTGACCGTGAGGACTTCTGAGGACGATCCAGCCCGACCTCCATCGTAGACGAGAACCTCAAGTCGGATGAGACAGCTGGACCTAGAGGAGGTGGGGGATGAGGATGAGGAGGAGGAGGAGGTGGGATTGGGATTGGAGCAGAGTTGTTCGCGGTCGATCCTTTGCTTCGTCTGGATGAGTCCGTCTGGATCGATCCGGAAGAGGTCTTCCAAGGACACAACGACGTCGACGACGGAGGATGTTGGATCATCGATCGTCTGCGATAGAAGACGGAACCTCCTCACGACCCCATCCTCATGCTGCTGCTGATGCTGCTGGTGGTGCTGCTGCTGGTGGTGGTGGTTGTGCTGCTGCT
>OX243816.1:497997-501809 GCA_945859605.1 Lumbricus rubellus | reverse complement strand
CGTTGTCCTATGTTGTTCACCGTTGTCCTATGTTGTCCTATGTTGTCCTATGTTTTCCTATGTTGTCCTATGTTGTCCTATGCTGTCCTATGTTGTCCTATGGTGTCCTATGTTGTCCACCGTTGTCCACCGTTGTCATCTGTCATCTGCTGTTGTCCACCGTTGTCCTATGTTGTCCACCGTTGTCTTATGTTGTCCACCGTTGTCCTATGTTGTCCTATGTTGTCCACCGTTGTCCTATGTTGTTCACCGTTGTCCTATGTTGTCCTATGTTGTCCTATGTTTTCCTATGTTTTCCTATGTTGTCCTATGCTGTCCTATGTTGTCCTATGTTGTCCTATGTTGTCCTATGTTGTCCACCGTTGTCCTATGATGTCCTATGCTGTCCTATGCTGTCCTATGTTGTCCTATGTTGTCCTATGCTGTCCTATGTTGTCCTATGTTGTCCTATGTTGTCCTATGCTGTCCTATGTTGTCCTCTTTTTGTCCTCTGTCGTCCTCTGTCGTCCTCTGTTGTCCTCTGTTGTCCTCTGTTGTCCTATGTTGTCCACCGTTGTCCTATGTTGTCCACCGTTGTCCTATGTTGTTCACCGTTGTCCTATGTTGTCCTATGTTGTCCACCGTTGTCCTATGTTGTTCACCGTTGTCCTATGTTGTCCACCATTGTCCTATGTTGTCCTATGTTGTCCTATGTTGTCCTATGTTGTCCTATGTTGTCCTATGTTGTCCTATGTTGTCCTATGTTGTCCTATGTTGTCCTATGTTGTCCTATGTTGTCCTATGTTGTCCTAAGCTGTCCTATGCTGTCCACCGTTGTCCTATGTTGTCCTATGCTGTCCTATGCTGTCCACCGTTGTCCTATGTTGTCCACCGTTGTCCTATGTTGTCCACCGTTGTCCTATGTTGTCCACCGTTGTCCTATGTTGTCCAACGTTGTCCCATGTTGTCCTATGTTGTCCTATGTTGTCCTATGTTGTCCTATGTTTTCCTATGTTGTCCTATGTTGTCCTATGCTGTCCTATGTTGTCCTATGGTGTCCTATGTTGTCCACCGTTGTCCACCGTTGTCATCTGTCATCTGCTGTTGTCCACCGTTGTCCTATGTTGTCCACCGTTGTCTTATGTTGTCCACCGTTGTCCTATGTTGTCCTATGTTGTCCACCGTTGTCCTATGTTGTTCACCGTTGTCCTATGTTGTCCTATGTTGTCCTATGTTTTCCTATGTTGTCCTATGCTGTCCTATGTTGTCCTATGTTGTCCTATGTTGTCCTATGTTGTCCTATGTTGTCCTATGTTGTCCTATGCTGTCCTATGCTGTCCTATGTTGTCCTATGTTGTCCTATGCTGTCCTATGTTGTCCTATGTTGTCCTATGTTGTCCTATGCTGTCCTATGTTGTCCTCTTTTTGTCCTCTGTCGTCCTCTGTCGTCCTCTGTTGTCCTCTGTTGTCCTCTGTTGTCCTATGTTGTCCACCGTTGTCCTATGTTGTCCACCGTTGTCCTATGTTGTTCACCGTTGTCCTATGTTGTCCTATGTTGTCCACCGTTGTCCTATGTTGTCCACCGTTGTCCTATGTTGTCCACCATTGTCCTATGTTGTCCTATGTTGTCCTATGTTGTCCTATATTGTCCTATGTTGTCCTATGTTGTCCTATGTTGTCCTATGTTGTCCTATGTTGTCCTATGTTGTCCTATGTTGTCCTATGTTGTCCTATGCTGTCCTATGCTGTCCACCGTTGTCCTATGTTGTCCTATGCTGTCCTATGCTGTCCACCGTTGTCCTATGTTGTCCACCGTTGTCCTATGTTGTCCACCGTTGTCCTATGTTGTCCACCGTTGTCCTATGTTGTCCAACGTTGTCCCATGTTGTCCTATGTTGTCCTATGTTGTCCTATGTTGTCCTATGTTTTCCTATGTTGTCCTATGTTGTCCTATGATGTCCTATGTTGTCATAACGATAAAAGTAATCTGTTTTCATGTCCTCCGCGTGCTGTCACATAATCATGCTGCTGTCACATAATCATGCTGCTGTCACATAATCATGCTGCTGTCACATAATCATGCTGCTGTCACTTAATCATGCTGCTGTCACATAATCATGCTGCTGTCACTTAATCATGTTGCTGTCACATAATCATGCTGCTGTCACATAATCATGTTGTCCTCTCGTGCGTTGTTCTGTCGTCCTCCCCTACATGTATTGCACGATTTACTTTACAACCTGTCCTCCAGCTGTGTTGTCGATTGTTGTCTCGTATCTAAGCAACCACGGTTGCTTCCTTTCATCTCATCGTCAATCTTCACTTCCGTTGTTGTCTTTGATTCACTTCATCCGATGCTGCTGTGGTCATCGAAGCATGACAGCATCCATGCAGGTTGTGACCGAAATACAAACAGAACGACAAGTCAGACGGACAAAGACAGACAGACAGACACGTGGACAGACACGTGGGCAGACAGACAGACACGTGGACAGCCAGACAGACACGTGGACAGACAGACACGTGGACAGACAGACTCCGATGCAGTGAGAAAGAAAGTCAAAGCGAGTCTGCGAATAAAAGAGAGAGTGGCAGTCAGCTGCAGGAGAGAATCGGAAGAAGCGGAATGAGAATGGATGATAGGACATACAGAGATACATACAGAGATACATACAGAGATACATACAGAGATACATACAGAGATACATACAGAGATATATACAGAGATACAGGTAGAAAGATAGATAGATTTATGGAGAGAAAAAGAGAGACAGAGAAATACAGAAGAAGATAGAGAGACCGAGATAGAGATAAAGAGTCAGAGACAGAGAATAAATGAGTGATTGAAAGAGATTTCGTGGATTTATAAATATATTATAATGATGACGCTGACTTTTCTCTTATCAGAACGAGGCAGAGGATGGTGAGATGACGTCATCGGATGCAGCATGACGTCATCTTCGTCATCTTAACTTCCGTCTTTTCATTCATCCTTCCAATCAATTCTAAATTTCATGCTGTCGTCGATTCAGTTCTTCTCTACATCGTATCATTCATCACTCTAATAATAATTTTATTAATATTATTATGTTTCCATCGTGTGCAGGAACGGCATGACCTACATCATTCGACCTCTACTTCCTCCTCCTCCTCCACCTTCCTTTTTTCATCAAACTCATTCCAATCCTCCTTTCCTTTTATTCCTCCTCCTCCACTTCCTTCTCTTCCTCTCTCCTCCTTCTCCTCCGTTCGTTCAGTCCTTCAATCAAGACTTCCTCGAATACTTTCTCCTTGAAGACTCTCCTCCTGGCGTCTTCATCGGAAACATCATTCGTGACTTCCGCCTCGACGTCCGCTACAATCCGACGGATCTCGTTCACTTCCGGTTCAGGCAGATGACGTCACCGACCAAGTTCTTCGTCGTCGATGAACTGACGGGGGACATTCGGAGTCTACTTCCGGTGGACCGCGAGGTCATCTGTCCACCTCGTATCGATGATTGTGTCGTCAAGTTCGACGTCGCTGTTCATCCAATCGAGTTCTTTCGAATGATCAAGGTGAAGGTCGAGATACTCGACATCAACGATCACTCGCCAGTCTTCCCAGAACCTCAAATCAACCACGTCCTCTCTGAACTGGCTGAACCTGGAACTGGATTCCTCGTTTCAGCCGCAGATGATCCGGACTCTGGAACAAACGGAGTCCAACGATACGTCACTGATCCTCCGTCGGATCGCTACTTCCGGTTGGATGTGAAGCAGACTTCGGAAGAAGAAGATGGCGCCACAGGTGATGCTGATCACGTGACGATCCGGTTGACGTTGAAAGAGAGG
>OX243816.1:477997-487997 GCA_945859605.1 Lumbricus rubellus | reverse complement strand
AATGACGATGACGATAATTCACGATGACGATAATTCACGATGACGATAATTTACGATGACGATAATTGACGATGGCAATAATTTACGATGACGATAATTTACGATGACGATAATTGATGATGACGATAATTGACGATGACGATAATTTACGATGACGATAATTGACGATGACGATAAGTCACGATGACGATAATTTACGATGACGAAAATTTACGATGACGATAATTTACGATGACGATAATTTACGATGACGATAATTGACGATGACGATAATTTACGATGACGATAATTTACGATGACGATAATTTACGATGACGATAATTTACGATGACGATAATTTACGATGACGACAATTGACGATGACGATAATTGATGATGACAATAATTCACGATGACGATAATTTACGATGACGATAATTTACGATGACAATAATTTACGATGACGATAATTCACGATGACGATAATTTACGATGACGATAATTTACGAGGACAATAATTTACGATGACGATTATTCACGATGACGATAATTTACGATGACAATAATTCACGATGACGATAATTTACGATGACAATATTTCACGATGACGATAATTCACGATGACGATAATTCTCGATGACGATAATTGACGATGACGATAATTGACTATGACGATAATTGACGATGACGATAATTGACTATGATGATAATTGACGATGACGATAATTGACCATGACGATAATTTACGATGACGATAATTCACGATGACGATAATTCACGATGACGATAATTTACGATGACGATAATTGACGATGACGATAATTGACGATGACGATAATTTACGATGACGATAATTCACGATGACGATAATTGACGAAGATGATATTTAACGATGACGATAATTGACAATGACGATAATTGACGATGACGATAATTGACGACGATAATTGACGATGACGATAATTCACGATGACGATAATTTACGATGACGATAATTGACGATGACGATAATTGACGATGACGATAATTGACGATGACGATAATTTACGATGACGATAATTCACGATGACGATAATTTACGATGACGATAATTTACGATGACAATAATTTACGATGACGATAATTCACGATGACGATAATTTACGATGACGATAATTTACGATGACAATAATTTACGATGACGATAATTCACGATGACGATAATTTACGATGACAATAATTCACGATGACGATAATTTACGATGACAATAATTCACGATGACGATAATTCACGATGACGATAATTCTCGATGACGATAATTGACGATGACGATAATTGACTATGATGATAAATGACGATGACGATAATTGACGATGACGATAATTGACTATGATGATAATTGACGATGACGATAATTGACCATGACGATAATTGACGATGACGATAATTCACGATGACGATAATTTACGATGACGATAATTGACGATGACGATAATTGACGATGACGATAATTGACTATGATGAAAATTGACGATGACGATAATTGACTATGATGAAAATTGACGATGACGATAATTGACCATGACGATAATTTACGATGACGATAATTCACGATGACGATAATTCACGATGACGATCATTTACGATGACGATAATTGACGATGACGATAATTGACGATGACGATAATTGACGATGACGATAATTGACGATGACGATAATTTACGATGACGATAATTGACGATGACGATAAGTCACGATGACGATAATTTACGATGACGAAAATTTACGATGACGATAATTTACGATGATGATAATTTACGATGACGATAATTGACGATGACGATAATTTACGATGACGATAATTTACGATGACGATAATTTACGATGACGATAATTTACGATGACGATAATTTACGATGACGATAATTGACGATGACGATAATTGACTATGATGATAAATGACGATGACGATAATTGACGATGACGATAATTGACTATGATGATAATTGACGATGACGATAATTGACCATGACGATAATTCACGATGACGATAATTCACGATGACGATAATTCACGATGACGATAATTGACGATGACGATAATTGACGATGACGATAATTGACTATGATGAAAATTGACGATGACGATAATTGACTATGATGAAAATTGACGATGACGATAATTGACCATGACGATAATTTACGATGACGATAATTCACGATGACGATAATTCACGATGACGATCATTTACGATGACGATAATTGACGATGACGATAATTGACGATGACGATAATTTACGATGACGATAATTTACGATGACGATAATTTACGATGACGATAATTTACGATGACGATAATTTACGATGACGACAATTGACGATGACGATAATTGATGATGACAATAATTCACGATGACGATAATTTACGATGACGATAATTTACGATGACAATAATTTACGATGACGATATTTCACGATGACGATAATTTACGATGACGATAATTTACGAGGACAATAATTTACGATGACGATAATTCACGATGACGATAATTTACGATGACAATAATTCACGATGACGATAATTTACGATGACAATATTTCACGATGACGATAATTCACGATGACGATAATTCTCGATGACGATAATTGACGATGACGATAATTGACTATGATGATAATTGACGATGACGATAATTGACTATGATGATAATTGACGATGACGATAATTGACCATGACGATAATTTACGATGACGATAATTCACGATGACGATAATTCACGATGACGATCATTTACGATGACGATAATTGACGATGACGATAATTGACGATGACGATAATTTACGATGACGATAATTGACGATGACGATAATTTACGATGACGATAATTGACGATGACGATAATTGACGCTGACGATATTTGACGATGACGATATTTGACGATGACGATAATTGACGATGACGATAATTCACGATGACCATAATTGACGATGACGATAATTGACGCTGACGATAATTGACGATGACGATAATTGACTATGATGATAAATGACGATGACGATAATTCACGATGACGATAATTCACGATGACGATAATTTACGATGACGATAATTGACGATGGCAATAATTTACGATGACGATAATTTACGATGACGATAATTGATGATGACGATAATTGACGATGACGATAATTTACGATGACGATAATTGACGATGACGATAAGTCACGATGACGATAATTTACGATGACGAAAATTTACGATGACGATAATTTACGATGATGATAATTTACGATGACGATAATTGACGATGACGATAATTTACGATGACGATAATTTACGATGACGATAATTTACGATGACGATAATTTACGATGACGATAATTTACGATGACGACAATTGACGATGACGATAATTGATGATGACAATAATTCACGATGACGATAATTTACGATGACGATAATTTACGATGACAATAATTTACGATGACGATAATTCACGATGACGATAATTTACGATGACGATAATTTACGAGGACAATAATTTACGATGACGATAATTCACGATGACGATAATTTACGATGACAATAATTCACGATGACGATAATTTACGATGACAATATTTCACGATGACGATAATTCACGATGACGATAATTCTCGATGACGATAATTGACGATGACGATAATTGACTATGATGATAATTGACGATGACGATAATTGACGATGACGATAATTGACGATGACGATAATTGACCATGACGATAATTTACGATGACGATAATTCACGATGACGATAATTTACGATGACGATCATTTACGATGACGATAATTGACGATGACGATAATTGACGATGACGATAATTTACGATGACGATAATTCACGATGACGATAATTGACGAAGATGATATTTAACGATGACGATAATTGACAATGACGATAATTGACGATGACGATAATTGACGACGATAATTGACGATGACGATAATTCACGATGACGATAATTTACGATGACGATAATTGACGATGACGATAATTGACGATGACGATAATTGACGATGACGATAATTTACGATGACGATAATTCACGATGACGATAATTTACGATGACGATAATTTACGATGACAATAATTTACGATGACGATAATTCACGATGACGATAATTTACGATGACGATAATTTACGATGACAATAATTTACGATGACGATAATTCACGATGACGATAATTTACGATGACAATAATTCACGATGACGATAATTTACGATGACAATAATTCACGATGACGATAATTCACGATGACGATAATTTACGATGACGATAATTGACGATGACGATAATTGACTATGATGATAAATGACGATGACGATAATTGACGATGACGATAATTGACTATGATGATAATTGACGATGACGATAATTGACGATGACGATAATTCACGATGACGATAATTCACGATGACGATAATTCACGATGACGATAATTGACGATGACGATAATTGACGATGACGATAATTGACTATGATGAAAATTGACGATGACGATAATTGACTATGATGAAAATTGACGATGACGATAATTGACCATGACGATAATTTACGATGACGATAATTCACGATGACGATAATTCACGATGACGATCATTTACGATGACGATAATTGACGATGACGATAATTGACGATGACGATAATTGACGATGACGATAATTGACGATGACGATAATTTACGATGACGATAATTGACGATGACGATAATTGACGATGACGATAATTTACGATGACGAAAATTTACGATGACGATAATTTACGATGATGATAATTTACGATGACGATAATTGACGATGACGATAATTTACGATGACGATAATTTACGATGACGATAATTTACGATGACGATAATTTACGATGACGATAATTTACGATGACGACAATTGACGATGACGATAATTGACTATGATGATAAATGACGATGACGATAATTGACGATGACGATAATTGACTATGATGATAATTGACGATGACGATAATTGACCATGACGATAATTCACGATGACGATAATTCACGATGACGATAATTCACGATGACGATAATTGACGATGACGATAATTGACGATGACGATAATTGACTATGATGAAAATTGACGATGACGATAATTGACTATGATGAAAATTGACGATGACGATAATTGACCATGACGATAATTTACGATGACGATAATTCACGATGACGATAATTCACGATGACGATAATTTACGATGACGATAATTGACGATGACGATAATTGACGATGACGATAATTCACGATGACGATAATTCACGATGACGATAATTTACGATGACGATAATTGACGATGACGATAATTGACGATGACGATAATTGACTATGATGACAATTGACGATGACGATAATTCACGATGACGATAATTGACGATGACCATAATTGACGATGACGATAATTGACGCTGACGATAAATGACGATGACGATAATTGACGATGACGATAATTGACGATGACGATAATTGACGATGACGATAATTGACGATGACGATAATTGATGATGACGATAATTGACGATGACGATAATTGACGATGACGATAATTGACGATGACGACAATTGACGTTGACGATAATCTACGATGACGATAATCTACGATGATGATAATTGACGATGACGATAATTGACGACGACGATAATTGACGATGACGATAATTCACGATGACGATAATTTACGATGACGATAATTGACGATGACGATAATTGACGCTGACGATATTTGACGATGACGATATTTGACGATGACGATAATTGACGATGACGATAATTCACGATGACCATAATTGACGATGACGATAATTGACGCTGACGATAATTGACGATGACGATAATTGACTATGATGATAAATGACGATGACGATAATTCACGATGACGATAATTCACGATGACGATAATTTACGATGACGATAATTGACGATGGCAATAATTTACGATGACGATAATTGACGCTGACGATAATTGACGATGACGATAATTTACGATGACGATAATTGACGATGACGATAATTGACGCTGACGATAATTTACGATGACGAAAATTTACGATGACGATAATTTACGATGATGATAATTTACGATGACGATAATTGACGATGACGATAATTTACGATGACGATAATTTACGATGACGATAATTTACGATGACGATAATTTACGATGACGATAATTTACGATGACGACAATTGACGATGACGATAATTGATGATGACAATAATTCACGATGACGATAATTTACGATGACGATAATTTACGATGACAATAATTTACGATGACGATAATTCACGATGACGATAATTTACGATGACGATAATTTACGAGGACAATAATTTACGATGACGATAATTCACGATGACGATAATTTACGATGACAATAATTCACGATGACGATAATTTACGATGACAATATTTCACGATGACGATAATTCACGATGACGATAATTCTCGATGACGATAATTGACGATGACGATAATTGACTATGATGATAATTGACGATGACGATAATTGACTATGATGATAATTGACGATGACGATAATTGACCATGACGATAATTTACGATGACGATAATTCACGATGACGATAATTCACGATGACGATCATTTACGATGACGATAATTGACGATGACGATAATTGACGATGACGATAATTTACGATGACGATAATTCACGATGACGATAATTGACGAAGATGATATTTAACGATGACGATAATTGACAATGACGATAATTGACGATGACGATAATTGACGACGATAATTGACGATGACGATAATTCACGATGACGATAATTTACGATGACGATAATTGACGATGACGATAATTGACGATGACGATAATTGACGATGACGATAATTTACGATGACGATAATTCACGATGACGATAATTTACGATGACGATAATTTACGATGACAATAATTTACGATGACGATAATTCACGATGACGATAATTTACGATGACGATAATTTACGATGACAATAATTTACGATGACGATAATTCACGATGACGATAATTTACGATGACAATAATTCACGATGACGATAATTTACGATGACAATAATTCACGATGACGATAATTCACGATGACGATAATTCTCGATGACGATAATTGACGATGACGATAATTGACTATGATGATAAATGACGATGACGATAATTGACGATGACGATAATTGACTATGATGATAATTGACGATGACGATAATTGACCATGACGATAATTCACGATGACAATAATTCACGATGACGATAATTCACGATGACGATAATTGACGATGACGATAATTGACGATGACGATAATTGACTATGATGAAAATTGACGATGACGATAATTGACTATGATGAAAATTGACGATGACGATAATTGACCATGACGATAATTTACGATGACGATAATTCACGATGACGATAATTCACGATGACGATCATTTACGATGACGATAATTGACGATGACGATAATTGACGATGACGATAATTGATGATGACGATAATTGACGATGACGATAATTTACGATGACGATAATTGACGATGACGATAATTCACGATGACGATAATTTACGATGACGAAAATTTACGATGACGATAATTTACGATGATGATAATTTACGATGACGATAATTGACGATGACGATAATTTACGATGACGATAATTTACGATGACGATAATTTACGATGACGATAATTTACGATGACGATAATTTACGATGACGACAATTGACGATGACGATAATTGACTATGATGATAAATGACGATGACGATAATTGACGATGACGATAATTGACTATGATGATAATTGACGATGACGATAATTGACCATGACGATAATTCACGATGACGATAATTCACGATGACGATAATTCACGATGACGATAATTGACGATGACGATAATTGACGATGACGATAATTGACTATGATGAAAATTGACGATGACGATAATTGACTATGATGAAAATTGACGATGACGATAATTGACCATGACGATAATTTACGATGACGATAATTCACGATGACGATAATTCACGATGACGATCATTTACGATGACGATAATTGACGATGACGATAATTGACGATGACGATAATTCACGATGACGATAATTCACGATGACGATAATTTACGATGACGATAATTGACGATGACGATAATTGACGATGACGATAATTGACTATGATGACAATTGACGATGACGATAATTCACGATGACGATAATTGACGATGACCATAATTGACGATGACGATAATTGACGCTGACGATAAATGACGATGACGATAATTGACGATGACGATAATTGACGATGACGATAATTGACGATGACGATAATTGACGATGACGATAATTGACGATGACGATAATTGACGATGACGATAATTGACGATGACGATAATTGACGATGACGACAATTGACGTTGACGATAATCTACGATGACGATAATCTACGATGATGATAATTGACGATGACGATAATTGACGACGACGATAATTGACGATGACGATAATTCACGATGACGATAATTTACGATGACGATAATTGACGATGACGATAATTGACGCTGACGATATTTGACGATGACGATATTTGACGATGACGATAATTGACGATGACGATAATTCACGATGACCATAATTGACGATGACGATAATTGACGCTGACGATAATTGACGATGACGATAATTGACTATGATGATAAATGACGATGACGATAATTCACGATGACGATAATTCACGATGACGATAATTTACGATGACGATAATTGACGATGGCAATAATTTACGATGACGATAATTGACGCTGACGATAATTGACGATGACGATAATTTACGATGACGATAATTGACGATGACGATAATTCACGATGACGATAATTGACGATGACGATAATTGACGATGACGATAAGTCACGATGACGATAATTTACGATGACGATAATTGACGCTGACGATAATTGACGATGACGATAATTGACTATGATGATAATTGACGATGACGATAATTCACGATGACGATAATTCACGATGACGATAATTTACGATGACGATAATTGATGATGGCAATAATTTACGATGACGATAATTTACGATGACGATAATTGATGATGACGATAATTGACGATGACGATAATTTACGATGACGATAATTGACGATGACGATAAGTCACGATGACGATAATTTACGATGACGATAATTTACGATGACGATAATTTACGATGACGATAATTTACGATGACGATAATTTACGATGACGATAATTGACGATGACGATAATTTACGATGACGATAATTTACGATGACGATAATTTACGATGACGATAATTTACGATGACGATAATTTACGATGACGATAATTGACGATGACGATAATTCACGATGACGATAATTTACGATGACGACAATTGACGATGACGATAATTGATGATGACAATAATTCACGATGACGATAATTTACGATGACGATAATTTACGATGACAATAATTTACGATGACGATAATTCACGATGACGATAATTTACGATGACGATAATTTACGGTGACAATAATTTACGATGACGATAATTCACGATGACGATAATTTACGTTGACAATAATTCACGATGACGATAATTTACGATGACAATAATTCACGATGACGATAATTCACGATGACGATAATTCTCGATGACGATAATTGACGATGACGATAATTGACTACATGGGCGTCCGCAGCGGGGCGCAAGGGGACGCAAGTGCGCCCCCCTGGATTTTTCGCATAGTTGCACATAAATTTAGATTATTTGGTTGTGATTGTTACAACGCGATTTTCAATGTGATTATCGATTCATTCTACAAGTTGAACCCATATATCTTTCTTTGCGCGCTAAGATAATAGGTAGGCTATAGAATTATCTTGTGGTAATATGGAAATTCAAACTGTCACCCATTAAGTTTAGACCATGTGACAATTATTTAAAAGTTTGCGCCCCCCTAGAAAAATTTCTGC
>OX243816.1:455497-472997 GCA_945859605.1 Lumbricus rubellus | reverse complement strand
GAGGAGGAGGAGGAGGAGGAGGAGGAGAAAAAGAAGGAGGAGGAATAGGAGGAGGAGGAAGAAGAGGGAGAGGAGGTGAAGGAGGAGAAGGAAGCGAAAGAGGAAGAGGAGGTGAAGGAGAAGGAGGAGGAGTAGAAGAAGGAGGAAGAGGTGAAAGAAGATGAAGTGATCGGAGGAAGAGAAGAATGAGGAGGAGGAGGAGGAAGAGGAGGAAGAAGAGAAGGAGGAGGAGGAAGCGAAAGAGGAAGAGGAAGAGGAAGAGGAGGAATAGGAGTAGGAAGAAGAGAAGGAAGAGGAGGAGGAGGAGAAGGAGGAATAGGAGGAGGAAGAGGAGGAGGAGGAAGAAGAGGAAGAGGAGGAATAGGAGGAAGAAGAGAAGGAAGAGGAAGAGGAGGAGAAAAAGAAGGAGGAGGAATAGGAGGAGGAAGAAAAGAAGGAGAAGTGTAAGTTTCTGCTTCCACGATCCACCAGCGAGGGAGTGTATTGCGGGAAGAGTACACTGGTACGCGGACGGTTATTTCGAAAGAGAGCGGATATTGCAGTGTTCGCCGGTGTCGTGCCAGGATGCCGCGCGAGTGGTTCGGGGAGCAATATGTCGACGGCTTCCGGTCTGGAAGCGCCCGCCGGTAGGGGTCGGGCTGGGCTCGCACGCTCTCTGCTTTCGTCCTGTTCGTTATAGACTGACCCGAGGGCGGCGTTCGCCAACTGTATTAACCCGAATTGTGCTTCCGATCGGGACATTTCCTCTGAGGCTGACATATTCTCGGGGTCTACCTCACCGTGCGTTAATGTTCCCTCTTCCGTCTCACGGCCGTAATCATTACCGTTACCATACGAAGGGTCATAACTGTACATTGTTTCATGGGAGGGACTTAAGTTGTTTGTTGCCATTTTTGGCTTGAAACTACTCCACAACAGATGCCAACAAACACGCAACTTATCCTCGTCACTCGCGACGCATAGATATTATTTAAGACAAACAATAACCACTCGGAACTATCCTTAATTGAAAAACAAATCGCCATGTGACGAACACGTCAGCCTAAAAACTCGAACCAGAAAGACAGAAAGTACTTAATTAAATCGTCATTCTGCGTATCGGTCGCTACGCGAATCCGTACGTCCCCGCTAACTTTCGCGCTTAGTTACACGCGTGTTGGGTCGCTAAGTAAAACAAGCTCGAAGGCCGAGCCTTTACACTCTCCCCCACCTACTCAAGTGGTGAAACCACGGGAAGACCCAAACGGTAACTGGACCATTCAACCAACGGTCTACCCCTTCTACAAATTTCCATACCTCGGACATATGTCAAAACAAAAAGCCCGGCAAATGAAATTTGGACTGCAGGGTCGCCTACTGTCAATACATATGCGCCCAAAATCATAACTGCTTGCATCAAACGTTCCAACAGCACACCAAAGCCAAACAGAACACGAAGCGGTATAATCATCCTTAGCCAGTAACATGCTTAACTAGTACACGACCCGAAGTCGTCCGGTTCCTCTGCGAATGGCTCTTAATCAACTATTTCGGTTCGGACAACACCAACACTTAACTAGGTGTTCAACCTCACCAACACGTTTTCACAACGGTGAATAACTGTCAGGGCGGGGTTTACAACCGAAACCGAACAGGTAAAACATGGGGACGGGACGGTCTGGGGGTAGAGTTCAGTTCCTCGTCTTGGACAAGTTCGTTTAGTCCCAAGGGCTCATCTCGGTCCGTAACATCGTTCGATATCGGCCTATCCCAGTCTTTCGGACAGTCTCCTCCGAAGTTCTTCAGCTTGTCCACGTAGACCAACTTCGGTTGCGCACGGGCCGACTTCTGTATTCGGTAGAGTACAGGCCCGACGCGGTCCATAACTTTGTACGGTCCTTCGTAGAACTTGGCCCACTTGGTCTTGATACCAGTGTGTCGACGAGGACAGTAGTACCATACCCACTGGCCGGGTTCGAATGCGGCGGGTCGCACTCGAAGGTTGTATCGGGCAGTCCGATGCTGCGCGATCTGCTGAAAGTGAGTTCGCACCAACCGATAGGTGTCCTGCATCCGCTGCAGTCGTTGATCCACAAATTCATCCACCGTTCGGTCGCAAAGTTCGATCGCCGAGCCATCGCTGAGAACCAGATCGATGGGTGCGATAACTTCTCGTCCCATGAACAACAGGTTTGGACTGAACCCCGTACTCGAATGTTTGGTGGCACGATACGCAGCCATCACTCCAGGTAAGAGGTGCGATTCGAAGAACGGGCCTTGGTCGGAGAGGGTTCGACGCGGAAAGAACTGGCCGCACAGTACTTTCGTACGCTTCGAGCAGTCGGTACAGCGTAGCATTTCGCGTCGCACGTCGTCCTTCTTTCGGGCTATCGCATCCGAGTCGTCCGTGGAAGGGGTCTGGCGGTCGTCGAGCACAATCGATCCCAGCCGTTCTTCAGTCACTGGCAGAGCGTCGTCAGACACGTTCGACCATGGAGGGGACAGCAGGATGTCTGGGTCACTAGGCGCGTCGACGTCTATGGTTCGATCAAGTAGCACCGTACTGGCAACTAGAACGTCAGATTCTAGCACTTGTGACTGTACAGCCCAGAGTCGAGGATCAGTTTTCATGTTGGGAAGGACAGCGAGGGCTTCCACGTTCATTTCGCTCCTAGGAGGCACCTGGACATTTCTTGCCAAAGCGATTCTCCTACATCTCGCGGTTCCTGTTACACGATGCAGTGGGTGATCACGTCCCTGCAGTTGAATTGAGCGTCCACGGAAATTCCAACTAGCGTTCTGTTGTTCCAGCCAGCTGAGTCCCAGAATCATTTCATTCAGATGCTCTGTGACTAGGCAAGGAATCTGGAAGATCTGCCCTGAGATTTCGCCTTGCACCGTGATCTCGCCCAGCACTCGAATGGATGTACCGTTAGCCGCTTTCAGGAGCTGTCGTGATTCTCGCATGTCTTGAAGGCGTACTGCTGAAGCTGGAATTAGCGACATCTCGCTCCCTGTGTCAACCAGAGCTAGGATCTTCCGCCCATTTATTCGCAGTTGTAAGTACGCGTTAGTACTTCCTTGGATGTAACGTGTGTTAGCTATCCCTTCTCCTTCTTCTTGACCTTGCTCGTGTCTCATCGCTTCTGGACAGTCCTTCCGGAAATGACCTGGCTGAAGGCAGAGAAAGCACCGCCCATCACCTCGTCGATTCCTCCGATCGTGGGTCGCTACATTATTTCTTGCCCTTCTCTCCGATCTCTGTCGATTTTCCATCGGCATGTCTCTTGGCTCCTCATAATGTCTTTCTGTCGCATTGGAAGCTTGCCACGTTGGTGTCTTCCACCATTGCTCCATCTGCAACTGACGCTGTTCCATGTTGGCCATTTGCTCCGACAGTCTACGAAGTATTTCCTCACTAGATCTGTCGTCTGTTTCGATCGCGTTGACTCGTCCCGATCTCTGCTCATGATCACCAGTCCTACGCCGAGTGGATTTATTAGCTTCGAGTCTGATAGCATATCGGCACGCTAGCTCAAGGCTAGTTGGTTCCCTGTCTCGCACACGCAGAGCCAACTCGGAGTCATCTATCGCGTCAATGAAAGCATCAATGGCTACCATCTCACTCATTTCAGTAGATGGGCCAGCATAGGCCAGCACCATTAGTCGCCGTATGTCTTGCGCTAATTCTTGCAATGTTTCTCCTTCTCTCTGTATTCGCGTACGAAGCTGAGTACGATATAATGTCGTTTGATCAGAACATCCATATCTACTCCTAAGTCGTGCTACAAGGTCGCTCGACGATGACAGACCGGAAGCGTTGAATTCCCATAACAGATGCGCTGCGGTTCCTACCATGGCACACATCAATTGGTTCAACTTCTCGCTTTCGTCCCATTCGTTGTGTCTTGAGCAGATCTCAAATTTGACGAGAAACGCTTCCAGGGGCGTTTGACCGTCAAATTTCTCCAGTTTCAGCCACTGCTTGTGTCTGTTTCCACCTGAGTTCGTTCTCGTTTCATCCGTCTTACATGATTTTTCCTCGATGGTCGGCTTATGTCTCGACCCATCGGGCTCAACTGAAATCATCGAATGCGGTTCTAACTGGCTGAACTTAACGGGACGACTTTGCGTTTGTCCTACTTCCACCCGCAGCCCAGGACTATTGCTTGTAATTTTTCCACTTTTCACACAAATCTCGCTCAGATGCCTACACAGTTCTTGTAGTGGTGCTAAAATTTCTTGCAATTGTCCAGTCTCGGTCGTCGTCATGCTTTTCTTTACTCGTGAAGAATTAATGTCAGTTCCCTCATTAATTTCTTCTACTTCCGTAGCGTACTCTTGTCGATATGTCCTCCCCTCCTTCTCTGCTTTCCTTTCGTCTTTCCACTGCTCAGAATTTTTGGTATCGCCTCGTTGATACGTACTCTCTTCATTTGTCTCTTCATCATCTAAAAGGCATCCCAAGCGTCTGCTTTTCCTCTGCTGATACATACTCTCTTCACTGGTCTTGTTATCGTTTCTCAAAGAGTAAGCCAACCCCACTTCTGGTACCACTTTGTAAGTTTCTGCTTCCACGATCCACCAGCGAGGGAGTGTATTGCGGGAAGAGTACACTGGTACGCGGACGGTTATTTCGAAAGAGAGCGGATATTGCAGTGTTCGCCGGTGTCGTGCCAGGATGCCGCGCGAGTGGTTCGGGGAGCAATATGTCGACGGCTTCCGGTCTGGAAGCGCCCGCCGGTAGGGGTCGGGCTGGGCTCGCACGCTCTCTGCTTTCGTCCTGTTCGTTATAGACTGACCCGAGGGCGGCGTTCGCCAACTGTATTAACCCGAATTGTGCTTCCGATCGGGACATTTCCTCTGAGGCTGACATATTCTCGGGGTCTACCTCACCGTGCGTTAATGTTCCCTCTTCCGTCTCACGGCCGTAATCATTACCGTTACCATACGAAGGGTCATAACTGTACATTGTTTCATGGGAGGGACTTAAGTTGTTTGTTGCCATTTTTGGCTTGAAACTACTCCACAACAGATGCCAACAAACACGCAACTTATCCTCGTCACTCGCGACGCATAGATATTATTTAAGACAAACAATAACCACTCGGAACTATCCTTAATTGAAAAACAAATCGCCATGTGACGAACACGTCAGCCTAAAAACTCGAACCAGAAAGACAGAAAGTACTTAATTAAATCGTCATTCTGCGTATCGGTCGCTACGCGAATCCGTACGTCCCCGCTAACTTTCGCGCTTAGTTACACGCGTGTTGGGTCGCTAAGTAAAACAAGCTCGAAGGCCGAGCCTTTACAGAAGGAGGATGGTGAGAGTGCAGGCAGATCAAATAAATGGGGGGGAAGTGGTTGTTGGATCGATGGAAAGGTATTTCAAGTGCTACACGGTGTACATACATGTACAATGTACATACGATGTACATACAATGTGCAGTTAATAATACCATCTGCAACTTAGACAAACTCTGACTCTCCTTCTCCATATCCCTCTCCATGTCTGTCTCTATGTCTCTATCTCTGTGTCTATCTCTGTCTCTGTCTTTGTCTCTATGTCTCTGTCTCTGTCTCTGTGTCCATCTCCCTCTCTATTTCTTTCTCTGTCTCTGTGTCCATCTCCCTCTCTATTTCTTTCTCTGTCTCTCTCTGTCTCTCTCTCTGCTTCTCTCTCTGTCTCTCTCTCTCTCTGTCTCTCTCTCTCTCTCTCTGTCCGTCACACACACGCACGCACGCACAAGCACACAAACACTCTGCTACTCTCAAATCATCGCAACTTCTCATTGTCTTCGATGTTTCTTCGTTTTCTTACGTATATATCGACTGCTTTCCTTCAGTCGTCTTAGAAAGATTTGCGAGATGGCTCTGCGTAGATTGCAGACTCAGTTATTGATTGGTGCTACATCAATTCCACCAGTGATGATGATCCTGGCGCTATAAAAGTGCGTCCACTGCGAGACTATGCATGCACTACATGCAGTATTACATGTTCATGTAATATTGTACGTCTACATGTAGTAATGTACATGTACATGTAATAATGTACATGTACATGTAATAATGTACATGTACATGTAGTAATGTACATGTACATGTAATATTGTACGTGTACATGTAGTAATGTACATGTACATGTAATAATGTACATGTACATGTAGTAATGTACATGTACATGTAGTGCGGTGTGATGTGCTTACAAGACATGCAATTGCGCAGAGAAGACCGAGGTGAAATGCGACGTAGACTGTCGCCAGAATTCCAAAAGCGATATTGTCCGCTTGATTGACTCGTTCCGGTTGACAGGGCAGGATGGTTTGGCTGACGAAAGGAATGAAGGCATGCCAAACGCAAATCGTTGCAAGTATTGCCATCGATCCAAGGATATATTTGTCCTGAAAACAAACCACCAGCATCACCATCACTAGCAGCAGCAGTAGCAGTAGCATCATTAGCAGCAGTAGAAGTAGCAGCAGAAGCAGCAGTAGCAGTAGCAGTAGCAGCAGTAGCAGCATCACCACCAGCATCACTAGCAGTAGCAGCAGCCGTAGCAGTAGCATCATTAGCAGCAGTAGAAGTAGCAGCAGTAGCAGCAGTAGTAATAGCAGTAGCAGCAGTAGCAGCATCACTACCAGCATCACTAGCAGTAGCAGCAGCAGTAGCAGTAGCATCATTAGCAGCAGTAGAAGTAGCAGCAGTAGCAGCAGTAGTAATAGCAGTAGCAGCAGTAGCAGCATCACTACCAGCATCACTAAAAGTAGCAGCAGCAGTAGCAGTAGCATCATTATCAGCAGTAGCAGTACCAGCAGTACCAGCAGTACCAGCAGTAGCAGCAGTAGCAGCCGTAGTAGTAGCAGCAGTAGCAGTACCAGCAGTAACAGTAGTAGCAGTAGCAGTTGCAGCAGTACCAGCAGCAGTAGCAGCAGTAGCAGTAGCAGCAGCAGCAGCAGGCAGCGATGCCATTGATCGGTCATTATCATGAGATCGATGAGATAGATCTACTCTGATGATGCTGCTGCTGCTGCTGATGCTGCTGCTGCTGCTGCTTATGCTGATGATGCTGTAGACCAGCAGCAGCAGCAGCAGCAGCAGCATCGAGGTCATCAGAGGATAACATGGACGATGATGATGCTGATACTGATGCTGATGCTGATGAGACTAAGAGATTAAGAGGAGCATTTGTCATGAGGTATATACACATCTCGTCTAAATAATAACACACACACACACACACACAAACACACACACACGTCTTCCTGCTTAGGTCAACTGACGACAGCAGCAGCAGACTGGTTTAATGCTGCTGCTGCTGCTGCTGCTGCTGATGCTGCTACTGCTGCTGCTGCTGCTGCTTCTGCTGCTGCTTCTGCTGCTGCTGCTGCTGCTGCTGCTGCTGCTGCTGCTGCTGCTGCTGCTGCTGCTGCTGTCATGCACATCAATGTCGTCCACTTCCTTAAGCAAATAACATTCGCTGCCAGCAGCATTGATCTGCCACTGCCACTTAGCTACAGCATCATATATTATTATACGCTATATAACATTGGCCGCATGCTATACTGCTGTACATTGATTTACCATTTCGTTAGGTACTTACAGTAGCCGAACACTGCCTGCTACATGCTACATAGTAGATGAACTCATCACTTCCATATGTTATCAGCGAATACTGGCTTTCTACATTGATTTGTAATACCAATTCCTCCTCCTCCTCCTCCTCCTCCGCCTCTTCCTCCTCCTCCTCCTCCTCCTCCTCTTCCTCCTCCTCATCATCATCATCGTCCTCTTCTTCTTCCTCATCTTCGGGTTAGCTAACATTGGTTCACTGCATCAATTTGCTCTTTGCTTTCTGCGTCTTATCTCATCGGCCTCTCCGTTCTTCTCATCGGCCTCTCCGTTCTTCTCATCGACCTCTCTGTTCTTTTCATCGGCCTCTCCGTTCTTCTCATCGGCCTCTCCGTTCTTCTCATCGGCCTCTCCGTTCTTCTCATCGGCCTCTCCGTTCTTCTCATTGGCCTCTCTGTTCTTCTCATCGGCCTCTCCGTTCTTCTCATCGGCCTCTCCGTTCTTCTCATCGGCCTCTCCGTTCTTCTCATTGGCCTCTCCGTTCTTCTCATTGGCCTCTCCGTTCTTCTCATTGGCCTCTCTGTTCTTCTCATCGGCCTCTCCGTTCTTCTCATCGGCCTCTCCGTTCTTCTCATCGGCCTCTCCGTTCTTCTCATTGGCCTCTCCGTTCTTCTCATCGGCCTCTCCGTTCTTCTCATTGGCCTCTCCGTTCTTCTCATCGGCCTCTCCGTTCTTCTGATCGACCTCTCCGTTCTTCTCATCGACCTCTCTGTTCTTCTCATCGACCTCTCCGTTCTTCTCATTGGCCTCTTCGTTCTTCTCATTGGCCTCTCCGTTCTTCTCATTGGCCTCTCCGTTCTCTGGATCCGTTTGTCTCCTGCTTGTTTCATGAACCATGCAGGAGAACAATCAGTTAAGCCTTTGTCATCACTGTGACGTCTTATAATTATAATTATATGGAATAGGCCTATCCAAGTATCCATATCGTTTGTCCACTTCCATATAACTACAGTAGGGCAGTGTAGGTAGGCTGCATACATTGGCTTTGTAATGTAATGTATTGTATACGACGTCGACGACTTACCAGATAGGTTAAGTAAGCGATCATTGGCAAGCTCTGGTTGACGACGAACTTGAAAGAAACGGTCGTGAGAAGGAGAATGAAAGTCAACTGAAGTCGGTTCTGCGGGAAACCATAGGACACGGAAAACGTCGCGAACGACAGACTACAGATTAGAAACTGAAAGAAGAAGAAGAAGAACATGAACAGAAGAACATGAAAAGAAGAACATGAACAGAAGAACATGAAAAGAAGAACATGAACAGAAGAACATGGAAAGAAGAACATGAAAAGAAGAACATGAAAAGAAGAACATGAACAGAAGAACATGAAAAGAAGAACATGAACAGAAGAACATGGAAAGAAGAACATGGAAAGAAAGAACATGGAAAGAAGAACATGGAAAGAAGAACATGAAAAGAAGAACATGAAAAGAAGAACATGGAAAGAAAAACATGAACAGAAGAACATGAAAAGAAGAACATGAAAAGAAAGAACATGAAAAGAAAGAACATGGAAAGAAGAACATGGAAAGAAGAACATGAAAAGAAGAACATGAACAGAAGAACATGGAAAGAAGAACATGAAAAGAAAAACATGAAAAGAAGAACATGAAAAGAAAAACATGAACAGAAGAACATGAAAAGAAGAACATGAAAAGAAAGAACATGAAAAGAAAGAACATGGAAAGAAGAACATGGAAAGAAGAACATGAAAAGAAGAACATGAACAGAAGAACATGAAAAGAAGAACATGAACAGAAGAACATGGAAAGAAGAACATGAACAGAAGAACATGGAAAGAAGAACATGAAAAGAAGAACATGAAAAGAAGAACATGAACAGAAGAACATGGAAAGAAGAACATGGAAAGAAAGAACATGGAAAGAAGAACATGGAAAGAAGAACATGAAAAGAAGAACATGAACAGAAGAACATGGAAAGAAGAACATGAACAGAAGAACATGAACAGAAGAACATGGAAAGAAGAACATGAACAGAAGAACATGGAAAGAAAGAACATGGAAAGAAGAACATGGAAAGAAGAACATGGAAAGAAAGAACATGGAAAGAAGAACATGAAAAGAAGAACATGAAAAGAAGAACATGAACAGAAGAACATGGAAAGAAGAACATGGAAAGAAAGAACATGGAAAGAAGAACATGAAAAGAAGAACATGAAAAGAAGAACATGAACAGAAGAACATGGAAAGAAAGAACATGGAAAGAAGAACATGAAAAGAAGAACATGGAAAGAAAGAACATGGAAAGAAGAACATGAAAAGAAGAACATGGAAAGAAGAACATGGAAAGAAAGAACATGGAAAGAAGAACATGAAAAGAAGAACATTGAAATAAAGAACATGGAAAGAAAGAACATGGAAGCAGTTTACATTGATTCCATCTAAATTGAAGTCAACCACAATAAAATTGAATTTCAACTAATCAATTGCATTTCAAAGTAATAAATCGATTCGACTGTAACTGACACTTAACTAATGCACCCATTGAATGAGAAGTAAATATTACAGCTGTAACTTTTCCAAACTTAAAAAGCTTCAAGTGAAACTCTCATTCGATTGTTGGAAATTCATTCTCCTGGAAATTGGGAAATTTTTGCAGAAAAAGTTCAATCGGTTGCGAAGATATCGCATTTTATCTGGTGGTACATTTTTTGAGCCACCCTGTAGATCTGTTTCATCTGAACATAGAAATGACGATTGATGCTGTGGTGGTGGAAGAACGAAGATGGCGCCATAGAAGTCATTCGATCAGACTGGATGTCGATTCGATTCGATAATTATACAATGTATAATGTATGTACAGTAGTCCGACGTCGACCGTTTGAGAAGCCGTGTGGAGAGAATAGATGAGGATGAGGATGAGGAAGGAGGCAGTTACCATGACGACGAAGATGTTCCAGATGAAGAACTGCGGTCGTCTGGATGCTTTGCAAGCTGCTGAGAAAGCCGGATGTTTGGCATGGTTGTTCTTGAAGGCTTCCTCGTGAGTCTTCGTCCACGTGTGAATGTATCTGTGCAGCTTCCACTCCTGCTCGTCCACGAAAGACTGCACGTTCAGCGAACATCTTTCCTTCGGATCCTCCACGAACTCGATCTCTGATTCGTCGCGATCTGTCGTCAACGTAACCGTCAGATCCTGACGGGACACAGATTCATCACAGTCAATCAAAACGATCTGTCAATCAAACGATCTGTCAATCAAACGATCTGTCAATCAAACGATCTGTCAATTAAACGATCTGTCAATTAAACGATCTGTCAATTAAACGATCTGTCAATCAGTCATAATTATGACAGACACATCACAAAATCTATCAATCTTTATGTCATTCGAATTTTGAGCCAGTCATTTAATCAAAAATTCTACTAGCTAATCTGTCAATCATTCGATTGACAGATTAATCTGTCAATCATTCCAATCATTCGCGACAAATCAGGCATTCTGTGAAACATTTTGTCAATCATTCAAACAATCTTTTGTCAATTATTCAAACAGTTCTTTTGTCAATTATTCAAACAGTTATTTTGTCAATAATTCAAACAGTCATGTTGCCAACCATTCAAACAGTCATTTTGCCAATCATTCAAACAATCTTTTGTCAACCAACCAAACAGTCATTTTGTCAACCATCCAAACATCTAGTTTGTCAGTTTTTCAAACCGTGATTCAGTCGACCAGTCATTCAAACATGTTGACAGTCATTTAGATTTTAGTCAATGAAGTCAGTGAATCAAAACTGCAGACAACAGCGATCGCCACAGAAAGTGATTTCCATGTCACAACATATGCAATTGAATAACATTAATTACAATCAACATGGCCATGCTAACATTAGCGTGTAACATAAGAGCAGAATAACATTAATTACAATCAACATGGCAATGCTAACATTAGCGTGTAACATAAGAGCAGAATAACATTAACTCTAACAATCGACTTATACGAGCGAAATTAAACGCCACAATTACAGCAAACATATATACATGTATACAGATCGGAATTGGATTGGAATTGTTTTTAGTCGGAGTAAAGTTAGAGTTTATTTAGAATCGCTTGTTCTTAAATGGGCGCCGAGAAAAGGGTGAGGGGAGAGGGATGGGGAGGGAAAGGAGCGGAGAGGGATGTGAAGGGGAAGAGTGAGGGGGAGAGGGATGGGAAGGGGAAGGGTGAGGGGGAGAGGGATGGGGAGGGAAAGGGTGAGCGGAGAGGGATGGGAAGGGAAAGGGTGAGGGGAAGAAGGATGGGGAGGGAAAAGGTGAGGGTAAGACCCGGTTGATGAGTTTATATAGCATCACTAAAGGCGCCAGAAAAGGAGCATCATTCAGAACTGCTCACATCACCTCTTCAACCACAT
Organism: Lumbricus rubellus; assembly: GCA_945859605.1. Classification (NCBI taxonomy): domain Eukaryota; kingdom Metazoa; phylum Annelida; class Clitellata; order Crassiclitellata; family Lumbricidae; genus Lumbricus; species Lumbricus rubellus. The sequence goes on along the minus strand of OX243816.1, from coordinate 461,008 downwards.
CACCCGTCACAATATCGGCGTCACCACCACCACCACCACCACTACCACCACCACCACCACTACCACCACCACCACCACCACCACTACCACCACCACCACCACTATCACCACCACCACCACCACCACCACCCCTATCACCACCACCACCAGCAGTGGCAGTGGCAGTGGCAGTGGCAGTGGCAGTGGCAGTGGCAGTGGCAGTGGCAGTGGCAGTGGCAGATCGAGCGGCGTCTGATGGAGCGAGAGTGTTCTTCGAATCGACGTGAATCCCTGCTCTGCTAACGGACACTCAATGGCAGACGGGAGGGAGAGGAGAAGAGGGCGGGAGAGGAAGAGAGGGCGGAAGAGGAGGAGAGGAGCGGAAGAGGAGGAGAGGGGAGGAAGAGGAGGAGAGGAGCGGGAGAGGAGGAGAGGGGAGGAAGAGGAGGAGAGGAGCGGGAGAGGAGGAGAGGGGAGGAAGAGGAGGAGAGGAGCGGGAGAGGAGGAGAGGGGAGGAAGAGGAGGAGAGGAGCGGGAGAGGAGGAGAGGGCGGGAGAAGAGGAGGAGAGGAGCGGGAGAGAAGGAGAGGGGAGGAAGAGGAGGAGAGGAGCGGGAGAGGAGGAGAGGGGAGGAAGAGGAGGAGAGGAGCGGGAGAGGAGGAGAGGGGAGGAAGAGGAGGAGAGGAGCGGGAGAGGAGGAGAGGGCGGGAGAAGAGGAGAGGGGAGGAAGAAGAGGAGAGGAGCGGGAGAGGAGGAGAGGGCGGGAGAGGAGGAGAGGGGAGGAAGAGGAGGAGAGGAGCGGGAGAGGAGGAGAGGGCGGGAGAGGAGGAGAGGGGAGGAAGAGGAGGAGAGGAGCGGAAGAGGAGGAGAGGGCGGGAGAAGAGGAGAGGGGAGGAAGAGGAGGAGAGGAGCGGGAGAGGAGGAGAGGGCGGGAGAAGAGGAGAGGGGAGGAAGAGGAGGAGAGGAGCGGGAGAGGAGGAGAAGGGCGGGTGGCCGACATCGGTGGCACCGAGGCAGTGCGGTGTTCGCTGGCTGCATCGATCGACCACCGACCCTTCTTCCTTCCTCCATCTCTCCCTCCTTCCTCTCTCCTTCTTTCCTTCCTCTCTCCTTCCATTTTTCCTCTCTTTCTTCGTCCCTTCTTCCTCCCTCCATCCCTCTCTCCCTCTGTCATCGACTCCTGCGACGGCAACCGCCATCGACACACACCAACGACACACCACACACACGCACCAATTAAAGCCGGGCATTGTTACCGGTTGCCATGGCTACCGCGTTGCTATGACGACCGTCGGTCAATAGACGACGACGAAGAGAGAGAAACGGTTCAATTTGTGACGAAATGCTAACAACGCACAACACACACTGCAGCAGCAGCAGTCGACGTCCAAAGAGAAATCTTAGGCGCTATATAAATGCATTAATACATTAGGTCACGAAGCACGACGCCGATGATGATAATTATGACGATGATGATGATGATGATGACGACGACGACGATGATGATGATGATAATGATGATGATGATAATGATGACGATGATGATGATGATGATGATATGATGATGATGACGACGACGTCGTCGTCGTCGTCGTCTTAGGATCGAAACGAATAAAAGGTATGCGAAATATGCTGTAATGATTTGTATATTGCCAGTTGTATCTCGAGAGAAGAAATAGGTTTTGAGGAGAAGATGCCACCTCATCATCATAATCATCCTCATCATCATCATCATCATCAGTATCAGCAGCACTAAAGATGTATTATAGATGATAGATGAAGACTATGTTGATTTACGAACATGCACGATCATCACATCAAGTATGACCTGCGCTATCACCGCATCCAAACTCATCATCATCATCATCATCGTCATCATCTTTAGTCGTCGTCGTCGTCGTCATCATCATCCGATTTCTTGACTGACGAAAATTCACGAAGTAGAGTATTCCCCCAGTGTCCCCACCACCTTGATAATCGTATATCCCCCAGATGAAGAGAAGTTGGGAAAAGTCAATTCAACGTGTGTTAAGTTTCGAAAATAAATTTTCATCTGCTTTGTTTTGAACAACGACACTAGTCACACTACCACGTACATGTATATTGATTCGTACTAGATAATTTAAATTTTGTTTGCTTTGCTTTTAAAACACTTAAGAACATTTAGATGCAACACTGACAAAATTTCAGTTGCCTGGCTTTGAACATTACTTACGACGTTTAAAACAACAATTACATGTAGTAAAATAATGTACTTTACATTTTGATTGCAGCATAAATTTTTAAATTATATACATTTTTCAATACTCTACACCTGGGATATTCCACACTCCAACCCCCATACCGGATAGCTTAAATGGTGGGATAGAGATAGAGCAACGACGGTTCGATGGCTTAGGCTGCATTGTGAGTCACGTGATGTTGTGGTCACGTGATGTAGTGGTCCAGTGGAGCGTGACTGGAATCAATATCGTCACGGAAGAGTGGAGTGAGAGGAGAGGGAGATGACAAGCGATTCGGTTGAATGATGTTCAGTGAGGCGTCACTGTTACTCTCGTCTGAGATTGCTCAGTGAATCATGTCACGCAGTGCAACAACTGATTCATTCGAACCATCATCATTATCAGCATCAGCATTATCAGCATCATCATCAGCAGCAACAGCATCAGCACCATCATCATTATCAGCATCAGCATCATCAGCATCATCATCAGCAGCAACAGCATCAGCAGCATCAGCAGCAGCATCAGCATCAGCAGCATCATCAGCATCATCATTATCATCATTAGCAGCAGCAGCAGCAGCAGCAGCATCAGCAGCATCAGCAGCAGCATCAGCATCATCATCAGCATCATCATCAGCATCATCATCAGCATCATCATCAGCATCATCATCAGCAGCAGCATCAGCAGCAGCATCATCAGCAGCAGCAGCATCAGCAGCATCAGCAGCAGCATCATCATCATCATAATCAGTATCATCAGCATCATCAGTATCAGCAGCAGCATCGTGGTGACGGTGTCGGTGGTGGCGGGGAGGTGGATTCGAACCTCGGACCTTTCAAATTTTCAATGATCAGCATTCGAACCCATGCACTCAGTTCTTCAGCTGCTGCAGCTAGTGAGGATGGGTGATAGCAGAACTGGAGAGGTTGAGTGAATTTGGATGATGATGATGATGATGATGATGATGATGATGATGATGACGACGATGACGATGACGATGACGATGACGATGACGATGACGATGACGATGACGATGACGATGACGATGACGATGACGATGACGATCACGATCACGATCACGATGACGATGACGATGACGATGACGATGACGATGACGATGATGATGGGTGCAGGGTGATCTTATTGAAGTCTGTTTGGTGAGTAGGCCTAATATTGCTAAGGAGTCGCTTTTTTTACACACCATGGCTATTGTGATGACCTTGGTGGCAGATGGTTGAGTAATCTTGCTTAAAGAAGAAGACCGGGGGGTAGCCTATCTTGCTGAAGACGGTTGGTTGATCTCGTTAATGAATGGCTGGGACATCTTGCAAAGTTTGGCTGGGTAACTTACTTGTAACTTGTTGACGCTAGAGCGAAGGTTGATATTTTGAGAATCGATGTAAGAAAGTGAAGAATGCGAATGTATGTATGTATGTATGTGCACTTGTTATAGCGCCCCTTCAAGCTCTCTCTACTCAGAGGCGCTCCCGATGCAGAGCGGACACTGCATCGGAGTTTCACGCCGAAGCGCTGAGCAATTGTAAGTAAAGGACTTGCCCAAGGTCCTTACGCGGGGAGGTGGATTTGAACCTCGGACCTTCCGGCTCCAAGGCAACGACGCCACCACTAGACCACCGCGCCCCACGAATGAGCAGAGAAAGGAGGAGGAGGACGAGGAGGAGGAGGATGACGAGGAGGAGAAGGAGGAGGAGAAGGAGGAGAGAGGAGGAGAAGGAGGAGAGAGGAGAAGGAGGAGAGAGGAGGAGAAGGAGGAGAGAGGAGGAGAAGGAGGAGAGAGGAGGAGAAGGAGGAGAGAGGAGTAGAAGGAGGAGAGAGGAGGAGAAGGGGGAAAAGGAGGAGGATGGGGAGGGGGAGGAAGAGAAGAAGGAGGAGGAGCGTCTTGAAGAATGCGGAGGGGATGAAAGACGTCATATCTGCAGCGGTTGAAACTGTTACGTCATCCATTGAATGTGAAAATCTCTTTTCAAGATTGCAGTAACTGTATTGTTGTATTGTTGTATTGTTGTATTGTTGTATTGTTGTATTGTTATTATTGTTGTTGTTGCTGCTGCAGTGATTCGAAATAGAGATTGTCGTCGTCGGTGGCATGAAGGTTGGTGGTTGGATGGGTGAAGTGGAAGGGGTGGGTGGGGTGGTGTGGGGTTGGGTGGGTGGGGTGGTGTGGGGTTGGGTGGGTGGTGTGGGGTGGGGTTGGGTGGTGTAGTGGGGTGGGGGTTACGGGGTTTGTAAAAGACACCGACGGCGGCGACTGTGGCCCAGCACTCGTTTGAGACAAAGGAGGGTTGCATGCCACGACCGACTGCACGAAACAAAGGAATGAAGAAAGAAAGAAGGGAAGGAAGAAGGAATAAGGAAGAAGGAAGGAGGAAAGACGTCAGGAAAGCTTTGTGGCAAGTCTGGATGGGATGGATGAGGGGAAAGGTATTGATGGAGTGAAGGACAGAAGCAGAGAGAAGGGTAGGTGGGTGAGTGGAAGGTGGGAGGGTTGAATGAGGAGTTGGAAGAAGGCTTCGATAATTTATCCAAGTGAGAGAAAGAAATCGGTGATTTAAACGCACATGAGAATGGTGACAAATAGCTAGACGCTAGTTTTACTTACTTATATACAACGTTATGCACACATGTATATGTATAGTTTACATGTGAAAGATATACGTACTGTTACTGCATACTTCCAAGCACACACATGTATTCATATGCATTAAGAAATATATATTCTGATCGAGGTTTAGTTTATGAGCGCAATCGATTGATACATTTGGCATAATATTATTATAATTATTATTAATATTATTATAATTATTATTAATATTATTATAATTATTATTAAGACAGATGATGCATAGAAGAATTCTCGTTTAATTTTAGTATCAGTTGAACTGCATTGAAAAGAGGACGACGATAGACTCAGATTTTCAATGACCAGCATTCGAACCCATGCACTCAGTTCTTCAGCTGCTGCAGCTAGTGAGGAATGGTGGAGGGATGGAGGAAGAAGGAAGGAAAGGAGAAAGGAAAGGGAGACCGTCCTCCTTCTACTCGTCCTCCTCGTCATCGTTCTCGTTTTCCTCTTCGTCCTCGTCCTCCTTTCCACCTCCGCATCCTCCTCCTTTCGTCCTCATCCTCCTTCTCGTCCTCCTAGTCCTCCTCGTCCTCTTTTCGTCCTCCTCCTCGTCCTACTCACCTGTGAGTCGAAAGGGAATTGGTTGAGTTCCATGAATTCGAGGAATGTTCCGTTGACTCTTCTCTTCTCACAAACTGTTGCTTGTCCTGTGCCATCGAATGTC